>JAQFVV010015187.1:0-19115 GCA_028023455.1 Epiperipatus broadwayi
CGCTAGAGGTCAGGTTAAAAAGTTGTTTTTAAAAGAATTTCCAAACAAGTAACTTTTAAATAGTATAAATTTGAAAGCATACAACTTGAAAAAAGTAAATAAATTTTTAAAAAAGTAGTTTTTAAATAGTGTAAATTTTAAAAAAGAAAATCCCTTGATATAATTTGCTATTAGAAGAAAACAAAATTGGGCCTGCCCAGAAATGTTATATTAATATGTTTTTGCACAGATACAGCACTATCAGGTGATATACAGTGGCTAATAGAATAGTACCTATAATTTTTATTTCAGAAATATTAAAATAAATAAGCACATTAAAACATTCAAAGATGAAATAATTCAGCAATCAGTTGATTGTAATATGATATAACCAAGCAGGTCATTGTCAGCTTTTTTTATGTGAAGAATTTGTATGAGGTTTGTACAATACTGACATTTTCAGATTTTTAAAACTAATAACTTGATTCCGATACCTAAGCAATAAACTAACATTATATATAACTACAAAAGAGCATAGAAAAGCTGGAGTAACAGTGGTATGCTATCATGTCACTTTAAAACATTCAAAATTATCATTTAAGTCCTTGATAAATTTGAACATGCAGTGATCACTGAGTGATGGTCTCAATCTTGTAAAATTTTATTTGCATTAGTATAATTTGTTTTCTTTTTTTGCCATTTTAACTTTAAGTTTATTATTTTTTTTGCAATCTAAGAAAAAACAGTTTTAAATCTACCTACTAGTTACAGTTTGAATGAATTGGAAAACTGACCATATTTTGTTAATAAACATGATTGTAATTAAAAAAAATTTCCACCTTTTATATATGTGCTATACTGATTTTATAATAGCTCAATGATGTAATGTCTAGTACTGAGAATACTTTCAAACTCAAACACAAGATAGAGACTTTTGAAAAATAAGAATGGCCATCTTATCTTTAAACCTACATTCTAATTATATAGATCAAACAAACATTTTACTTTGAGAGTGTGAAGATGTTTCTCTATTCACTTTTACATCCATTATTTTCTTTCACATATTAATCTTCACAAATTTTTTTACTTTGCTATGTGTTAATTGAGAGCATCCTCAGTACTCAACATGGCATTGTTGAGTTTTTATAAGATCATTAAAGATGGAAATCTTTTCTCTTTAATTACATATGATCTCTGCATTTAGTAAATAAATCTAAATAAACACATTTTTATGTCTGTGACTTTTAAATATGTAAATGTTTAATTAAAAATGAACTAAGGCATAGATTTATATATAAATCACATTACCACAGCTAATATTTCAAAAACCTAATGGTTGTCAAAACAGCATTCAAACATTGCTTGTGAAGATACAACTTACACACAATAATCATTTTCCTATTGACACTTATGATTTAATATATATCTTAAAAAATAAATTTTTTTTTTACAAATAATTAATATGTAACTTTATTTTTCACCATATTCTACAGCTATGTATTGTAAGCATGAATAATCAATAGATACTAGATGATGTAATTGTTACAATAAATGAATACCTAAATTAATTTATGGCTTTTATACTAAATCATCTAGTGTTCATAGAGTAGGATTAAAAGAAAATATTGGAAGCATATTAATAAATATATGAAAAAATACTGAGATATTATTGTTGGTATGTAATATATTATTCAACTACTGGTTGAATTTAGAATATAGTTATTAATAAATAAATAAATAATACTTCTATATACTATCGTTTTTTTTTAGAATAATTAAAGAATGAGGACAACTTTCAGTCTTTAAGCAAAATTTGATATTAAGTAAATTTGTACTCAGAAATGCATACAGTGACAATCCAGCTTATTACAATTATATAGTATGAGTCAAGAGATGTTTTACTATAACATTATTTATTAACACATTTTTTTAATAATTAATAATATTTTTATTACCACATTTTAGCAATACAATCAATTAAATACTTATAAACAAAATTTAAAAAAAAAATATTTTATTAGAATAACTACAGATAAAAGTCAATTCTACAACTTTATATATAATCTGATTTATGTGGGAAGACATAAATCTCATAGCTATGACATATTAAAATACATCATATTTTAATAATATTTAATGTAGTAAATGTACTATAATTAACATTATAATTAGTAATTAATATTTTTTCTTCTTTTTTGTGCTGTTAAATTTGATAAAGAAGTCAATATTTTCTGTTAAAAATTTTGGTAAACAATTTTTTTTCATCTTTTTTTTTTTTTTAAAGAGAGAATGATAAAATGTAAAATTAATTTATTACTAAAACTAAGTTTTCTGCCGGTAATATGTATTTCCTTTTTTATTTATCATTCAGTTTTGAATGTTTTGATGTATTTTGGAATGTTTTGCATAATTGTTTCCTTTATATATATTGAGAAGAATTATATCTTTTTATGTTATCTGCAGGATAACCTAATTGTTAAAGAGAAATTCACTTAGGTTAAAGTTATAAATGATTCGCATACACGAATTAATCCTGTAATGAAATTTAAAACATTTTAATAAGAATATAAATGTTTAACATTATTGCATAATTGTAAAATAAAAGGAGGGAAAAGGTAATACTTTATTTTCTTGTGTAATTTCCAATATATATATATATATATATATATATATATATATAAATAAAAACACAAAAATATATATATATATATATATATATATATATAATTTTTGAAAAATAAAAACAAAAAGGAATTAAGATTTGTTCTAAAGAATGAAAAATTCTTCATCAACTAGTGTATAAATACAGAGTTTTTTGAGAAAAGATAATCTTTATTATAAAAAGAAAATCAATTGGTCAAGATATAGTATCATAATTTTGAGGTAGTCATGTAATTGGATGAAAGATTGATATAATAATTGATTTGTGTTTAGACTGTATATATAAGTGGTTTTTGAATAGCATTGATTTCAGCAGTCAAAGGTTTAGCTTGAAAATCTGATGCTAGATTGACCTTACTCTTAGTTTAAAAAAATGATGTTTGCAAAACAATGAAGTTTACAAGAGCTATGTGCTAATCTCTTGCTAAAAGCTGATTACTATTGATTCAACCATGCACCCAATCTCACTAAAAGAAATGTAAGAGAAAAAACACATCCCTGGGAACTGTTAATAAATCTTATATATTAATCTATTCAAAATTAGCTTATGTTAGTCTAAAAGGAAAAAGTTAATATGAAATAAAAATTATTATCTGGAAATGTGGAGCTAATAAAAGACAAGAGAGATTAAATGAATGAAAATAACTATTGAGAAAGCTATAAGAAAAATAAAAATAAGAAATTGACTAAACTATTACCTGCAAGACTTTTAAAGAAGGATACC
Organism: Epiperipatus broadwayi; assembly: GCA_028023455.1. Taxonomy (NCBI): domain Eukaryota; kingdom Metazoa; phylum Onychophora; class Udeonychophora; order Euonychophora; family Peripatidae; genus Epiperipatus; species Epiperipatus broadwayi. The sequence continues at coordinate 3,365 of JAQFVV010015187.1, forward strand.
CTACTAGTCAACTACAAAAGAACTAAAAGAAAAAAATATATAATTAGATAAAGTATTATAAATAACTGAAAATATTGAATAAATTTATTTTTAAATAGTTTTATTGAAAGATTTGTTTATTAGACTTCAATTTGTATGGGAACATTCTCATTTCCAAAAAGAAGAAAGTTTTAAATTAAAATTATTATTTTTCTTCATTGTTAAATATTTTTTACTGTTTTATTATTGTAAGAAAATAACTCATTGAGATTAAATGTTAATTAATTAAGAAGAAATCAGAAAAGAATAATATTTATATGTTATATGATATTATATTTTTTGTATGGATAGGATTGACCAATATGTATTATGATATTATATGTTTTGCATAAATAGGATTGATCAATATTTATTAAATTGGCACATTATTACTTTCTAACTTTTTTATCATTTTATTTATTAATTAATTTTATTAAATAATTGCTTAACAAAAAAAATTCTGAAATTATTTTTTCTGATGTCGATATTCTTCTAACTATATGTTTTATGAACTATCAATGCAGTGATTGATTTCATCATAAGATTATGTTTTAAGAGATTTGTAAGGTATTTAAAAATAGAATAAATTAAACAGTAAATTTTTTGTCATATTAATTAAAGTTCATACAATTTCAAACTAGTTTGGATATAATAGTATGTGGGCGTTACCTATATATATATATATATATATATATAGGTAATATATGTATATAATATATATATATATATATATATATATCAAATCAAAACTACCCCAAATCTAAAATTAAACCAGACCAGCATAAAAATAATATTAAAACACAACCTAAGGTTTCACTGCTACAAGCAGACTTCTCAAGTGTAAAGAACTACAAAAAAACCACACATTATATATACTATTAAAAACTACCCACAAATCCATTCACTTCCCATCCACCCTTAATATTAAAAGAACTCTTAAATAAGTTAATTGCTTCAGAATAATAAATTTTCAATAATAAAGACTCTTTAATTCTTCTTTTGATTTCATTTCTCTCAAAGAAGACAACCTTAGCTTCATCAAAATCAATAGTGTGGCCTGTATCTTTTTCATGGACATACAAAGCAGAACTAAGATATCTATTTTTAACTCTACTTTTATGAACCTTTATTCTTTCATTTAAACTCAAACTACTCTGACCTATGTAAACCTTCTTACAAAATAAACAAGGAATAAAATATAGCACACCAGGAATAGTCTTTCTATCAAAAACTTCTTTTGTATTATTTAATAAATTATTCAATGTAACACCCCTTTTCCAAGCAATTTTCTTATTTCCAAACAATTTACTATTTCTACACACAATTTTATAAGAACACAATTTAAATGGCAAAGAAATAAAATCATATTTTTCTTTAACCTTTACATCCTTACAAATATTACTATTAAATAAAATACTTTTAACAAATTTATCAGAGTATCCAACACTCAAATAATCTTTATAAAATTGATATTTCTGAAACAAAGCTACCCCACTAGAATTCTTGGTAAAGGCCCTAATTTTGTTCCATTTCATTCAAAAAATATAGTTTTTGATACAATTTCATCTATTGAATCTAGTAATTTGAGTGATGAGCAGAAAGTTGGTATTCAATCGATTTTGAATAAAAGTTTAAAAAGGAAAGAAAAATTTGTTATTAATCCTGCTGAGATTAAACATCTTAAAAATAGGTTAATTGCTAATGATGTAATCATTTCTCGTGAAGAGAAAGCTGGTAGGTTTGTTATTATGAATGGAGATGATTTCAAAGAGAAAATGGATAGAGAATTAAATAATTGGTAAATATATGTTGTTAGATAAAAATCCAGGTAATTTGATTAAAAGAAAATTGATAGATATTATGAAGAAAATGGTTAATTTAAAAATTTTTAATAGAGTAGATTATTTAAAATGCTATTCTAATGATTTTACATCAGCTAAGATGTTTGTGAATATTAAAACTCATAAAGATGGTTTTCCTTTAAGATTTATTTTTGATTTTACACGTAGTGTTGTAGAGGGTATTTCTAGATTCTTGAATAATTTTTTAAAACAATTTGTTGATTTTGGTCAGTACACAGTTTCTTCTTCTTTTGAGGCTTTTGATAAGATTAATAATTTTAAAATGGAAAGTAATTGGGTATTTGGAAGTTTAGATATTGAAAATATGTATCAGTCTGTTAATAGATTAAGCAGTATTGATGTTCTTTTGTCTGTATTGATTAAGAAAAGTTCTTTATCAAAAAATAAAATTAAGGTAATTAAAGATTTGCTTTTGTTATTGGAAGATTCTATGTATTTTACTTATAGAGGTAATTTTTATAAGATTAAGGAAGGGTGGATAATAGGTTATATTATTTCTCCTTTAGTATGTTCAGTTTATATTAGTTTTATGGAAGAGGAAATTATTATTAAAAAGAATTGTTTATATGTAAAATTATTTGTCAGATATGTTGATGATTGTTTATTTGTAGTTGAGAATGATAAATTGAAGGAATTTGTAAATGAGTTTAATTGTTTTGATCCTTCTATAAAATTTGTGTTAGAAGGAGGGGGGTTAGATTTTGGTAATTTAAAATTTTTAGATCTTTTGGTGATTAGAAATATAGAAACTAATTGTTTATTGTGCAATCATTTAGTTAAAAGTAAAGAATTAAGATCTATAATTAAACCTGATAGCTATCAGTCTGTATCTCATAAAGTAGCTGCTTTAAGGAATTATTGTCATAGGAATATTAAATTAAATAATTCTAGTGGGGTAGCTTTGTTTCAGAAATATCAATTTTATAAAGATTATTTGAGTGTTGGATACTCTGATAAATTTGTTAAAAGTATTTTATTTAATAGTAATATTTGTAAGGATGTAAAGGTTAAAGAAAAATATGATTTTATTTCTTTGCCATTTAAATATTGTCTTCTTATAAAATTGTGTGTAGAAATAGTAAATTGTTTGGAAATAAGAAAATTGCTTGGAAAAGGGGTGTTACATTGAATAATTTATTAAATAATACAAAAGAAGTTTTTGATAGAAAGACTATTCCTGGTGTGGTATATTTTATTCCTTGTTTATTTTGTAAGAAGGTTTACATAGGTCAGAGTAGTTTGAGTTTAAATGAAAGAATAAAGGTTCATAAAAGTAGAGTTAAAAATAGATATCTTAGTTCTGATTTGTATGTCCATGAAAAAGATACAGGCCACACTATTGATTTTGATGAAGCTAAGGTTGTCTTCTTTGAGAGAAATGAAATCAAAAGAAGAATTAAAGAGTCTTTATTATTGAAAATTTATTATTCTGAAGCAATTAACTTATTTAAGAGTTCTTTTAATATTAAGGGTGGATGGGAAGTGAATGGATTTGTGGGTAGTTTTTAATAGTATATATAATGTGTGGTTTTTTTGTAGTTCTTTACACTTGAGAAGTCTGCTTGTAGCAGTGAAACCTTAGGTTATGTTTTAATATTATTTTTATGCTGGTCTGGTTTAATTTTAGATTTGGGGTAGTTTTGATTTTATATTGACTAGTTTAGCTTTATGCTTGTAATGTTTTATATATATATATATATATATATATATATATATATATATATATATATATATATATATATATATATATATATATATATATATATATAGTTCGATTTAAAATTATTTGGATAATTACTAAGGTCATAAACCACTTTTAAAGTCTATTCACTTTACTTTGTGGATTTTATGATTATTATTTCATTGACAGCCTGTACACTTATGGTAACTACTGACCTTGAATATTGGTAATCATCATCATTTCAGCCGTTTTTTGTTTATTATTGTATTTTGAGAACTTAAATACATGTATGTAAATAAAATATTGATTTTTTAAATAATATATTCTAAGTTTAGTGTTAGCTAAATAATGACTAGCTTAAGATTTTACATTTTATCTTTCAAATCCATTGATGATATTGCTGGTAATACATTTACTATTTATTATCACTTATATGTTGCTTATATTATTTACTTTCAATGCTGATTTTTTGCTCACTTTCTATGCCCAGTAAAACAATGATTTAGTGATGATGTTGACTTGCATCAACTCTAATATATTTCTTATTCTGTACAATATATATATATATATATATATATATATATATATATATATATATATATATATATATATATATATATATATATATATATATATATATATATAATGAAAATAAGGAATTACATTATGTTTTATAGGTAATAGAACTCAGGACTGTCAATTAGTATTTAATGGTTTCCTGGCGATATTAAGGGTAAAAAGCTATCGCTTTTTACATGAACACAATTCCTTAATTTTCATTGTTAACATTATATTACATTCATGAAAATATTTTATTTAACACATACATATATACTAAGACAGTTCATGTTAAATGCAAATTAAAGAAAAAGAATTTTTGGCAATGATAATTAAATTAACAAAACTTAAAGCAGCACATCTATGATTTTTTTCCCTCACAAGGATTAGTTATAAATATCACTTATTTAATACAAAAATATTAATTAGTTATTATATTCCAAAAATAGTGTATTATCAGAGATTGACTTCCTCTTTAATAATTACAAATTTGCAGCACTTTATAATAATAGATTTATAAAAATATACTGTAAAAATGAACACAATATTTAATGTTTTTATACACTTTGTAATATTGATTGAGGTACATACAATTGTTGTATAAATAGATTGATACTCAATGAAATTAGACATATAATTTTTGGAGATAAAATTCATGTTTCTGAAAAGAACATAATCTTGGTTTTTATTGAAATCATAAAAGTAGAAAAAAATAAGTTTATACATAATTTATTTACTTGTTGTTATTGTTGTTTTTTGTAAAAATAATCAAATTTTCATTTTTTTGTAGATATGTCATGTTTATATTGTTTTTATTTAAATATATTTATGTTTAGTAAAAAAAAATAGTTAACTAATAATTTACTGATATAAAACAAGAAACATCTATACAATATTTTTTTTTTGTAATTTAAGGTTTAGTTTTAATACAGCAAAAAATATTTTCATTGCTTAAACTTATTCTTTAATTAAATTTGTTCTACTCACACAAATTTGATGGAGCATAATTTTTTTTTCATAAAAATACATTTTTCAAACTGAAGGTTAAAATAGAGTTTTAAATTTGATTATTTATTTGTATTTATTATTATTTTTTATTTATATGCAATGTTGATATATTATTTTAAAAATTATTTTTATATTTTTAAATGTATGCTTTTAACAAAATTTGTCAAAACTATAAAAATTTAATGAAGAATACATTTTTTCTTATTGAAAATTTAACTGAAAAAAAAACAACCCATGAATAAATAGTTGCAAAATTGTATATATTAATAACTTTGAAAATATACAATTAAAGAGTTAATATTCTAGGTGTTACAAAAATAAATATTCAAATGCAGATGCTTTACATGAGTAAAAATTTGAATTATAATATTCTTTCTGAATCTTGACAAGCACTATATTCTCTCCATCAATTTATGTAAAGATTTTCATGCATTTATAAATGATATAAAATGGAAATTTCCATATAATAAATTTAGATAAATTTTTCAACTATGATGCAGTCATAGTAACAAAGTAATAAAAACTGAGAGTGCAAGGAAAAACATATGATCTAATAATAACTAATGTACTTGTTCAAGTTATCTTAAGCTTAGTATTGACTACTAACTCATATGAATTAGTAGTCAGACATAAATAGTTTATATGTGTAAGAATTTAAGCCACAACTTACCACACAATGAGTTATATATGATAGCTTAATGTCTAAGACAAGTGCTATGATTAGTAGTAGATCATGTTTTCAGCTTGCATTATTAGTTTTATTTAATTGTTTTTTTTTTTGTTAGATGATAGTTGAAAAAATTATTAAGAGTATTTTATAAATACTTATAATTTAATGTTTACATCTTTAGATGATGATTGAAAATCTTTAAATTAATTTATATATAATTCATTGTAGGAAATGCCTGATTGCTCATGAAAATTTAGAAAAGTTATTATATTTCAGACTTATATCTTCAAACCATCTATAGCTGACTATTAATTTTATAACAGCTAATGTATTAAGATAAAAGTGATTTGACATATAACTTAACGTGACTCAGAAAAGCACTATTATTATTACTACATTACATGTGTTTAGATTGCACCACTAGCTTTAATTAATTGTTGTTTTGCTTATATCATAGCTGAAAATTTATTTTCATTATAACATACAAATTCTACTAATATTTTAACGTTTACATTTATAAATCCACAAAAAATTTAAATTTATATATATATATGTGTGTGTGTGTGTAAAATCAAAAAGTTATTTTTTCAAAAAATATATATAGAGTATGAATAAGTAGTAAAATTATTAATAAGCAATAGTGAAAATTGTTATGTATATAATATATAAATTTAATGATTGCCATTAAATTGGAGTGCATAATAATTATTTTATGAGAAATTTAAAATTGCATCTTAACTACTAAAGTACATAAGTGAAATTGCATAAATTATATATAAAACAGTATTTAAAAGTCATTATTCACAATAATAGTTAAATACCTGGTGATGGTTAGATGGTGGTTTTTTTTAAAAAAATTATCTTAAAAGATAAAATAATTTTTATATTTATTAACTGATAAATAATTAGATAACTAGTTAGCTATTTGAAAAAAACACTTCTATTCCAGACCCTTAAGTAATCAATGAACTACAGATGGTTTAGTGCTATAATTATTCTCATTACAGCTTATTTTGCCTTTGTTGGAGAATAATAAGATTTACAGCTGAGTCTACTATACCAATGTGTTATCTTTAACTCTAAATACTATTCAAATTAGTATATTAAAATTAAAAAAAGCAGCAAAGTTTTGAATCAAACACAAATTCACTTGCACAATTATGTAGATTAGGAAAAAGCTCAGTTTTTACTTATTTTAGAGATCTCAGTATGCCAACTATAGACTTCTAAGATTTGGCTAAAAAATTTAGTGTCAATAACATAATCACATGACTTTTTTGTATGCTGGCACATGTAATTCTAAAAATAGTTTTCTGAAATTTACTTTGGAGTCATTTTAATCAGCTTGAGTAATACCTGGGTAGTATAATGCTATAATTATTTCTAATTTCAGATTGATGTTTTGCTTCTGTCTTCATCAGTGAAAGTAGGATTCAAAACTGGAACTGCTGCACTTATATATTTAGCAGCCAGCATTTACTAATTTATAATATTCAATGATAATTATAATGCTATACTATTTAGTATCAATTGATCATTTACTCTGACCAGAGTAAATTGAAGAGAACTGCTTTTAAAAGTATGTTGACAAGCATTTGAGAAAGTCAGGTGATGTTAATGGTATTTTCATTCCTAGTTAAAGAATAGAAGCAGTCTACAATTGATATAAAACTGATACCTCTAATTTACATTAAAAATGACATATTATACCTATATAAATAGATGAATGAGTTGGCTTGGATTACAAAATGTTATTTTTTGTTTTAATTTCAGTCTAGTATAAGAGTAAAAAATGACTGCTAGATACATAAATGCAGTTGTTACAGCTTTGAATTACTGATTAAGGAAAAAGTCAGAAATCAGTCTGAAAACAGATATATTTATAGTATTATAACATTTAGAATTTAATAATTATTCAAGCAATTCAGAAATGATTCTGAAGTGAAATGAAGCATATGGAAAAACATAGAAGAAAGTTGAGTGATGTTGCATAGAAATTCTGATTAAATTTTACATCCTGAATGTAGCAAATGAGTGTGCCAAATACCATGCCATGAAGCTTTTTTACATTATATACATAGAAACAGAATGATCATGCTTGCTAATAATAATGATAATCATTATGATGCAGGTATACGTATAATTAAAATTTCTAATTTGTGAAAGATTTTTTTTCAATTTATCAGTCAAGAAAGATTTTAGGAATTTATTTATTTAGTAATTTAAAATATCTTTGTTAAGGCCACTTTTAAATAAAAAATGTAAAAATTTCTGGCAATAAAGTCTTGAATCTTATGCAATATTGGTATGTAGTTACCTAAAAATAAACAAGTAAGCGTTTATTATTAGTGCATAGTTGTTATTTCTTTCATCTATTAATTATATTGACAAACAAATGTATTTTTGTTGTTTTTTTCCTAATTATTTTAAAATTAATTAGACATAAATATAATATCACCAGATTAACTATATATTTTATCAGTTTTACTGAAGCTGCTTTGATATTTAAAAATAAATAAATCATTTTTCATATACTCTACCTTGAGCTTAATTAAACAACTGTATTACCATAAAAATCATTTTTTTCTGTTTGATGAATTAATTTCTGGCACTTTTACAATTATTTATTGAACACTTTCCAAACTAATATAAAAAGATTATTTTAAATATTTGTATATATTTTTAGCATATAATTTAAATTATAATTAGTTATTCTATCTATCTTCTGTTTACCTACCTATCTATCTATCTACATTATGTAGGTATTTATAAGTCTAATTTTATTTTTTCCTCTCTCTCTGATAATAAATCAACTCAATATATCATATTTTATTTACAATCTTTTATATCATGTTTCCAATAACTATTTTTGTTTTAAAAATAGATATAAATTCAAAACTCTTTTAATTAAAACAATATTTAAAAAAAAATCATTTTTGAAATAATGAAGTTTGTTTACAAATTCTATATTGTTACTTATAAAATATGGATTAAAGTTTGTTTTATGTCTGCCATTGTTTTCAATAACTTAAATATTTGAATGGTATAAATATAGGCAATGAATATTTTATAATTAAATGATGAATCTTTCATTAAAAATCTTATATTATTTATTTAGGAATTAACTTTATTTATATATGGTATTCATAGATATCATTTTACATATGTATATTGTAGAAAACAATCTTATTATGAGGATTAAATTGTACTATCATCTGATAAACATTAATTACTCAAGCTTACAATAGAGAGAGCTATTATACATAGAGGCAAATCCTCTTGTTAAATTAGTAAGCGTTGATAGTCAAATGATGTGTTGGTAAATATTTTTTTTTTACAAATTTTTAAAATTATCTATTGTAATTATTAAATTTGTTATTATTTATATGAGTATTCTGTAAAAAAACGTTTTGATATCTTGTGATTAATGCTTAAGTTTGCTATATACCCAACCGGAGATGCAAATCTGAAAATGAAGTAAAAGTTTTTATTCAGGTAACTGAAAAATTTTCAAGAAAGTTTAAATTAATCTATATAATTATTCAATATTGGTTGGCAAGTAAATATTTAATTGCTTTTAGCTAGTAAAAAGAATTAAATGTCAGAAATTATATCAATATTAAAAGAAAGCATATAACTCCTAAAAGTTATGTGGAAACAATTATATAATACGTCCCTCATTACAAGATGAATAAATATATATTATATTTGATATTGATCAAAAAATAAGTAATATTTAATTTGGAACAGCTTTATGCAAAATACTATTTTTATAAAAAAGGAAGTGTTGACAAAATAAATCTTTACTCTGGGGGGACGAGGATGGACGACATATAACTCTTAGACTAATCTACTGCTGCATTAAAAATAAACAATAGGTTTTTGAACCCATTAGTATATAAAATTTTCCACATAAATTATAAAGTATGCATTAGTATTACAATAATATTTTAAGATTATGATCATTTTGTCAACATTCATATGAACACTTCATGGTTTCTTGGCACTTCATTCTCAGCTATGAATAGTTAGATATTTATTTGCTGACCAATAGTAGTTGATAGATACATAAGCTAAAATTTAACTATCAAATTAAGAATTTTTTTAGCTATTTAATTCCAGATTTGGATTGAAATCATGAGTATGAACAAAGAATGCATTGTTTTTATACTATGCAATAGTAATGTCTACAATTATTTTAGGCATTAATTTTTATCAATGTAAACAAGTCAGTAAAACAAGTATATATATATATAATAAAAATGAATGAAGATGGTTTTCCATCAATATGATTAATAGGTCAGACATTTTTAAAATGGATATCTACTTTTAAGTTTATTAAAATTGAATTTAAGAATCGACAAAAATTTTAAACTAGTGTAGACTTCCTTGCATCCTCTAGTTTCAGTTTTGTATTATGGATACAATATTTTATGAATAATAATGAATCATTTTATAGAATGCATTTTAAATGCACGTACCCACAATTATATATACGTATATAGATACACGTTAAACATGCATAACACACATAGACATAGGTGTGTAAATATACCAATTGTGCAATGAAACAAAAAATTAAAATGCAGAAAATTAAAAAAAAAGTTTTTTAGTAAATTCTTTAAATTTTATATTTATTATTTTTTATATTTAAGTTAACATATACTGCAGATGTAAAAATTATGGCCTTTGTGGATATGTTATTTGCATATGAAAATGTTTTACTTAACATTTTTGTTTTCTTTTAATGTAAATTCAATTAAATAAAATCTATAATTAGAATCAAAAGTTTACAAGACAAAAAAAAAACACCCACGAGATTTTATACCGTTCCTTCTGTCAACAAATACATGATTATGACATTTTTTTTTTTTTTTAAAAAAAAAAGAAAAATGAAGAGTGTTTATATTTAAGCTTTTCTATGGTTCTTTCTAATTTTTTAGAAATTATGGTTCTCTCTATTGACATTATATTACATAAGTGTTGAATTGTATTTCTTTTATTATTAATTATAAACATAGTTGCAGATGTAATATGTAGAAGGAATTTTTAATAGTAGTAAAAAAAATATTTGCTATTTTTTTTGCTAGCAGTATTAAACAACTATAATGAATGAACAAACTCTCCATACCTTAGGGCTATCCATTACAAGCCTTAGTGATCATTGGATGCAGGAAGGTTTGTATATAAAATCCCCACCTACTGCCTACTCATCCAATACCTCTAGAAGCTCTCACTGATGAATACCACAAGTTAGAAACTAGTCTAGGGATATTGGGCGAGTAGGGAATAGATGAGAATTTTATGCACAAACATTCTTTCATCAGTTGACTACTAAGGCTTGCACTGAATCGCATTACTCTATGGAGAGTTTGATATTGCTGATAATACCTTGTGTAAGCACAGACAATAGTGATCATGTAATATTTTGTTGGTTTTATAAAAAATAAGTTTCCTTTCACTGCTTTTTGAGATAAAATTTAATATAATAAAAACATCGGTTTAATTATATGTTGAATAAAAATCTAATATTAATTGTTAAATGTTTTCAGAAAAATTTAAACTTTATTATTTTCAAATGTAATCAAATGTTAATAATAAAATACAGATTAGTACATAACATGATATATTGATAGTATTATTCTCAACTCTTTTTCAGATGTTTCTATTCTGAGTAACAGCAATTTTAGCATGAAAATCAAAGTTAGTATCTATACCTTTATGAATATTAAATTTAAGTTGATACTGTAAATAATTTGGCTGTTCTGTCAAAGGCACAACAGTCAATAGAAATTTTATATATATTTTATAAATGAGGATTCTCTTAATTTCTCCACTTTTATCTTAAAGGCAAGACTAATGAGTAGTTTCCAAACATTATAATTATCTCATTGGTTTGTTTTGGAGAAATGTTTTTATTACTGAGATTCTTCTTTAATTTTATTTCTTTGTATTTTTTTCCTCTCTATCCATTACTTTTATCTTTTCCCAATTGAACATATGTTCAATTGGTACATGCACAATCTGCTATTTTATTTACATATGCATTTTCATTTCTAAATATAAGTTTATGCTTTTTCAATCACTTATCAATGGGGTAATTGACTTCACCATTACACATTCTTCCACACACACAAGGTATTTTATAGTTATAGTTTTTTTAAACATTTCAAGTTTACATTTTATAGAAGTTAGAATCCTTGTAATATGTGATGATTTTGAAAAGTTATTTAAATGTTATATTGATTACAGAATTAGTTCAATTTGTCTGCTATCCCAGATACACATGGACACACTATAATGCCTATGATTGGTTTTTCTTTTGATATTTCTTTTTGTTATCTATTTCTTAATGAGAGTTTGTTTAATATAGGTCTCATTTTTTTTAATTCATTGATTTCTGAGCAAATTCCTTTTGCTTTGCTATATAATGATAGTGTAATTTTGCATTTTGTGTTTATCATTGTTAAATGTATATGTTCAATATTTCTCTTTGTATGTGGGTTTTCTGTAAATTGTAGTTATGATTTTGTTATGAGGAAGTCTTGTCACAAAATTGTCTGGGAATGTCAATATTATAAGACTTTCTTAAAAAAATTAAAACTACAGTTCTAAAGTAACCTTTATTTACAGAAAAATACTTAGTATATACAGATGAAAAAAATCATAGAGTTATATTACCACTATGGAGCAGAGAAAAAGAAATTTGTTCATAAAGCAGTGATTTGAAAAAAGAATGCCTATATAGAACAAAATCTCACAAAACTTGTTATCTCTCGGTTGACATTAAAAAAAACTCTTGAGTTAAAAACATAAAAGAAACAAAACAATCATAGATATTGTAATGTAACCATACATACCAAACATTGATGGCAAATTTAAAAAAATTGTGATCAATATAGCATCAGAAAACCTTTTAAAAGTCAAACTACACTACAAGGAATCTGAATAGTTACAAAATCTAAACTTCAGATGCTTATAAACAAAAATTAAAGATATATGGGAAATCCCATGTGAATATGGAATAATATATTTTGATGAAACCAGTAATCACAATAAAAAGTGATTAAAAGAATTCAAATTGATAATTAACAAATAGATGTACCAATAGTAACAGCTGTACTAATGAACATATGTTTAATTGGGAAAAGATAAAATGATTGAGCATAAAAGAAAAATAAATGTAATTTCTCACATGGCAACAGTAAATAACATTACATGTCAAACTAGGGTGATAATTCATAATATTTGGAAACCAATCATTGAACTTGATTTAATAAAAGTGAAAAACCAGAAAACTTTCATAGACCAGTTTATAACATTTCTGCTGAGTGTTGCATCTGTCAGAATAGGCTAATTGATTATAGATTAATCTTAAATTTAATATTTATGAATTTAAATGTTTCAGTTTTGATTTCCATGCTAATATAGTCACCAGTCAGGCCAGGAGTATCTGACCAAACAAGGAAAATCATATTGCTTGAAACATTTTGCATGCTAATCTTTATGCTATTATTAACAGTTGAATGTATTTAAAAAGTTTAAAATTTTCTAAAAATATTAAATTTATTAACTCTCATCTGTGGTGAAAATTGTTGAAACTTTCTTCAGAAAAATCACCATTGTTTCATAACTTTAGATTGTCATGTTAATGTTATCCTAAGAGATAATGATCCAAGAAAGTTTTTCTAAAGTATATTTTAAAATAATACTTTTATTAATGTTAAAGTTGGAAAATAAATCTGAAGATGCCAGCATCTGATGGACTGTGGCTATAATCAAAAGACTTCTCCTTTGTTCTTTGACAAAAAAATTCCCAGAAGGCATTCATGTTCTTTTGGTCTAGTTTTCATGCAAAAATTTTGTAGTGTAATGAAATTTTTTTTGTTTATTAAGTATATTTGATTATTTTTACATGCTAATTGGTTGATTATTATAAAAAAATACATATATAAATTTTCAATTTATTCATTTATGTTTTATTTTCAGAAATAGAAATTAATAAGCTTGCTTGTAACCTAAGAAAATAATGGTAATGTCTATTACATTATTATCTGTTAGAATTGACTTTAAAATATTGGAATTTTTGCAAGAAAATATTAGATTTTAAAGCTTAGTATTATTATTAATCTATCTTCATTTATTCACACTAAAAATAAAAACTTAAAAATAAAAATGAATTTATTAATTTTTAATTTTGGTGTTTATTAAATATATGTGATGAGGTTTATGGTACATCATTATATTTTCAGGTTCATTTTTAAATATTGAAAATGATCAAATATGACTTTTTAAAATATTATTCACTTATAAAATTAAATTAAAAGGGAATCAATTTCAATTTATTGAGTTTTAATATAAAATAAACATTTTATAAGAACAGAAATGCTGACCATTTTCAAAAACTCTCACCAGATAAAACAATAGAAAGTGTTAGAAACTCAGAGTTAATAATTAATATTAGATAATTTCAACATATAATTAGATCTACAATTCCATTATCACAAATTTTCAGACAAACAATAGATTTATTAATACTACTGAATATTAAATAATATTTAATTTATAATCATTATTTTTCAGTTAAATAATATTTTAAATTATATATTAGAGTTTCATTTTAATTTTGAAAACTTATGACTGGAAATGAAAAATATATAAAAATATGTTATTTTGTTTTAAATTAATATTACTAAAATAACATTTAAAATGTTTTAAAAATATTTATCTCATTTTATGTTTTATTTTGGAAGATATTTATAATATTAAGTTATATTATAAAAATGATAAAAAATATTTTTAAAAATAAATATATTAACAAGGTACATAAAACACAAAGAAATAATAAAAAAAATAGCACAAAGAAAAAATGACTATTATCAATGTTCTAAGAAAAAGAGTTAAAACATTTTATCTTACTAAAATAGGCAAAACTCTCTATACATATTACCACTCAGTGCAAGCCAGAGTAATCATTGGATACATATAGAGAGTTTTGCCTGTTTTAATAACAGTTAAGAGCAAGCATAAGAAATAGTGAGCATATGATTTTATCTTATTATGATTAACTTACATAAGACATATTTTCAGAAGATATTTTTATTAAAAAGAAACAATTTTTTTTTTAAACATCAAAACTAATAAAACACTAAAGTTTTAAGCTTAACATTTGTTAAAGAACTTTCTTATCCATTGAAAATTTAAAAGAAAATACTCAGCATTAGAAAAGTACAATATAAACAAAGAGACTTGAAAATTTATATTTTAATTATATATATTTTTATATCTATATTCAGATCAATTCACTATATAATTAATACTCCAAAATAAAATCTCTGAATCAATAACTCAAAATATTTATATTCTAAAATCAAAATAATTTTATATCAAAAATAAAACGATACAAAACAGGCAAAACTCTCACTATACCTATTGCCACACACACCAAGCTAAAGTAATCAATGGATACCAGAAGGCTTGTGCATACAAATCCCCATCTATTTCCTACACATCCAACATTCCCAGACTAGTTTCTGGCTTCTGGCATCCATTGATTATCCTAGCTTGCTGTGTGTGGCAATTTGTATAGTGAGTTTTGCCTGTTTTAAAATAATTATAGACAAGCATAAGCAGTGGTGGTCATGTGATGTTTAATGTCTTAAATAAAACATTACTTACAATATATTTAAATATTTAGCTTAGATAATATAATATTTGTCTCATCAGTGTATTGTCAATTTTGAAGATGAATAATATTAGAAATCATATCTTTTTGTACATGCATTGCGTTTATAGTTTATAGAAATACATTAATATATATATATATATATATATATATATATATATATATATATATATATATATTTATATATAAATTTGGAAATGATTTACAATGGCTACTGAAGGTATCTATTCTATTAAAATGTAAAAAAAATTTTTTAAATGTATATATAT
>JAQFVV010015188.1:0-19105 GCA_028023455.1 Epiperipatus broadwayi
CTACAATATATATATAACTGAATATTTGTAAATACAGTAATTAAATAATGGCTAATCTTCCCACAATTCCGTGATCTTAATGTTTGCTGCTTGCCTGTTAATTAAGTCATGTTTGTATTTGTATATTAGCATAGCTTCCTTTATTTTTCTTTTATTGTTATTTTTTTCAATTTGCAATATTTTTACATTATTAAAATTGAAGTCAAAACCATAAATACATGACTTATTATGGTTGTAAAAAACAGATGCTGAAATATTATTATCTACTATATAATTTGTTTCGATTTTCGAATATGTTTTAATAATAGCAAGTGCTCTCTAGTTCTTTTTTCCAATGTGCATCTTGATTCCCCTATATATCCACTACCTCACCTACATATCCATTTATAAATGACACAATTTTTATTTATAACTGAGGTTTTATCTTTGGAGTTATTTATTAATTTGTTTAATGTAGGAGGTGTGTAAAATGCAATAGCACATATACCTTTATAAATTTTCCTTATAAAATTTACTTGATTTATTTGAAATATATGGTATTGATATCCATATTTTTTTATTAGCAGGAAAATCAATATTATCATTAAAATTTTAATTCTTATATTTTATATATGTGATATTGCATTTTAGACACCTCCTACATTAAACAAATTAATAAATAATTCCAAAGATAAAACCTCATTTATAAATAAAAATTGTGTTATTTATAAATGGATATGTAGGTGTGCCAGTGGATATATAGGTGAATCTAGATGTACATTGAAAAAAAGAACTAAAGAGCACTTGCTATTATTAAAATGAGTTCAGAAATCGAAACAAAATTGTATATAGATAATAATATTTCAGCATCTGTTTTTATGACCATAATAAGTCATGTATTTATAGTTTTGACTTCAATTTTAATAATGTACAAATATTATAAATTGAGAAAAATAACAATAAAAGAAAAATAAAGGAAGCTATGCTAATATACAAATATAAACATGACTTAATTAACAGGCAAGCAGCAAACATTAAGATCACAGAATTGTGGGAAGATTATCCATTCAAAGTTTTAGTTGACAAAGATTACTAGGATAATCAAAAGCACTCCTAAGTGGATAAAATTTTTAATTATTTAATTAGGGTATTTACAAATATTCAGTTATATAATTATGTATATTGTTTGAAAAAAATACAGACATTGAATTATATATATATGCAACATGGGGATCATTTCCTATGCATTACTGTATGGAGGGTTAAAAGCAAAACTATCTTTAAATAGATGACTTTAAAGCATAAGCCTCTCTGACAGACATATTTCCTTTTTAAAAAGAAACAATGAAAACAGAAGCAATATTCTTCATTCTTTCTAATACCTAAATAGAGAGTGGGTGAAAAATAACTAAATGTTCATTAACAAACAGTAAGTAATTGGGTAGCAAATTAGAATAGACAAGGTTAGTACCTGAAAATAATCTTAAATCTATTTTGAATCAGAATAAGATTTTCAAATTTAATCTCACCAACATTTGAATTCTAGCTCATGACAATGCACTTATTGCTATTCCAATAGATTTTTTAAAAAAATATATCATTAAAAACCAATCAACACTTAGACAACCCCAATATCAATAACAATCAACAATGTCAAATTGTTGTCAAGGCAACCTCCTTTTAAAAAATATATGGATTAGAAAGGATTTGAACTTAGACTTCCATTCCATCTTATTCACCTGATACACATGACCACATACATTTGAAAAAGATAAATGATCCCCAATATACATATTCCATGCTAAACCAGCACTCATCAGTTAGTCCAGATCACCATCTCCCACACATATATACAATCAGTGATCATTGTATATTAAGATAGCAAATCTTCAATCTTTAAAAAGCAATCTCCATTCTCCAATTCTTTAGCCATCTATATTATTGAAAATTCTGAAGATGAAACACTCAAAGCCCTTGTTGATGCCTCATGACAATAATATTGGCATCAACATGGGCTTTGGGTGTTTCATCATTGGATTTTCCAATGATATGGATGGCTAAAAAGTTGGAAAGGGAATCAACAAGGGCTTTAAGTGTTTCATCTTCAGATTTTTCAATGATATGGATGGCTAAAGAGTTGAAGACAGGAGAAGAATGTCCATTAAAGTTTGAAGAACTGAGCACTGATTGTATATATGCATGGAAGATGATGATCTGAACCAATTTATAAAGGCTGGTTTAGCATGGAATACACATATATTGGAGATTATTTTTTACATGTATGTGGTCATGTGTATTGGTTGTATAAGATGCAGTAGAAGGATCTTGAAAGTCTGAGTTCAAGACCTTCTAATTATATTTAGTATAAATATACATTTATTTAAATATTACATATTCAACCTGTATTTTTCCATTCCTCTTAAGTATATTTAAATGGACATATTAAGGTACTATGTGTGAGGGGTCAGATTGACTTAAGGTCAACATGGTTATAATAATTATATTAGCACCAACAAGAACTTTAAGCATTTTATCCTCAGATTTTCAATGATTATGGATAGCGGAAGAATTGGAGAGTTGAGAAGATTGTCCATTAAAGTTTGAAGATTTGCTATCTTAATATAAACTGAGCACTGATTGCATATATGTGTGAGAAATAGTGATCTGGACCAACTGATGAGTGCTGGTTCAGTGTGAAATATGTATATTGGAGATCATTTATCTTTTTCATATTATGTAGTCATGTGTATCAATTGTATAAGATGGAGTAGAAAGCTAAAGAAATCTCGAAAGTCTGAGTTCAAGTGCCTTCTAATTCTTCCTTTGTTTAGTATAAATATACATGTATTTAAATATTATATATATATAAAACCATAAGTGTCATAGCTATCTGGTAATTATATGTACATTACATACTACAGCTTTTATACTTAAATAAAATAATAGTCATCTGTTCTCAAGGCAACTGTAATTAAATTTTAAATGAAAGTCATTGATTTACAATCTATTTAAGAGCCTAATAAGAATATTAAATAGTTTTCTTTATTTTAGGTTTGGCAAAAAAAATATTTTTGATTTATCTAAACATTAGAGCGGTATATGTAGATTTATTCATATATATATTAAAATGATACAGTACATTAAATACATTTTAGTAAAAAAAGGGATACAAAGAAAAAAAATCAGAAAGAAAGCAAAATCTTAATATTTTATTTTAATTTAAGTTTTAGAGACTTTTTAAAATATGAAAAGAATAATTAAAAAATAAATAATGTTAATAATTTGTACTTTGATTAAATCAATGTTTTTCATATATTTTAAATGAGATAAAAATTAATGTAAGGAAATGTTTGTATCTGCATATGTGTAGATGGAAAAGATTTAGTAAGATAAAAAATCTAATTAAAAATAAAAGATTTTTACTCATCATAAATAACGATAAAGATTTATATAAATGTTTATATTAAATAAACTAATATATATATAAATGTCTGGGAATGCAATTGTTATAATAATTTCTGACCTAATAAAAAGTAATTAATAATCATTTTTATAATAATAATCAAATTATAGTAATTAAATCTTTGCTAAAGGTAGAATAGTTTAAAATGTGGATTTGAGTTATCTATTTCAAATAAATACAGAAAAAAAAAGTCTGGCTTGGCCTAACTGACAAGTTTTGCTTAGGCCAAAATGCACATTAGGAACAATTAATATATTTTTTCAATGTTCTAACGGTATTCTTGAAATTTGAAGACAAAAATTAAAATTTTCTAGGATGTATATATAGTGATATGTAAATGAAAGAGTCCTTCACTCCCTGACATAAAAATTATTGCATGATCACAATAAACATATTGTACCGGTAAAAAAAAATCACCATGCTTCATCACACACAGTAATCCGAATTCAAACCCAGTCCACGTCTAGGAATAGATTCCAAAATGCAAACTAAATTCAAACCCAACCCTGGCATGACCCACCGATGACAATATTACAACGGTACGGGGTTTTCCCTTTACTAGCTCATCGAAAAACACAGACTAAATTACCTACAATCAGCTATTTCATAGATACCTTACAGTCGGGATATTGGTACGGCTAATAATTTAATGTATATATTTAAGTTGTCGATACAGACAGCAGGTGATTGACTAGATGTCGAGAGTAGTAATGCAAGAGAGACAAAATTAGGTTAGATAAATTTTTAATAAATTATTGAAAGCATTGAATAATATTATTTACAGGTACGGTAAAACTCTCATATGTATTTTATAATAAATTGCTGCTAGTCATCAATAATCGGTGTACTGATTAACAAACCCATGCCAATATTTATGTGTTTAAATGGTTGTACAGGTTGATATGAGAATCAGAGTAATTGGAGCGCTTAAAATATTTAACTACTAGCTTATATTAAGTTGTTTTATTTAATAGATTCAAACCATTGCGTATACGGATAAATGGGAGGCGGTTTTATATAAAAATATAATATATAATACTGATGTACTGATGGTTGCAAGGATTAAGGTACACTACAATAATAACTTGCGGTGCATGGACGGAATACCGGGCGGCTTGTACTTTGACAAGTCTTAATGCTCCCAAGTAGATCCGAGACACTACAACCAGCCGGGATCATTTTCGAACCCCGGTGATCCAAGAGATTACCTGGAGAAGAATTTCTTTCTCTCCATCTGGTAGTAAAATGAGACGCCAACTTAGGCGAAGGTAAAGGCATTGCCACCGTAACATCGAGGAAGAGTGATCGGAAGTGGATTTTAAAACGAAATTATATAAACCATTTTATCTATCCGTAACATGTTTTACGCAACAGCCTGATATAACTATTCAATAATAACATGGCGACATCAAACGATCGCAAAAGTAACAATTAATTAATTTCACTCTGAAACCCATAACTCCCCAGATTGTTCGGAAGGTAATAATAGCAATAAAATATTCACTTATTATTATTACTCCATAATAATATATAAAAAAAAATATAATAAAATTTTAGACTATTTTAAGTATTTGAGATTTGGAGTGTAGATTATCATCATGACAAAGTAAAAGAAACAATAAAAATACTTGAATATTTCTCAACTCAACATAAATGAAACAATTTTTAGTTCGATAAAAGAAAATTACTTTTAAAATGAATATAATAAATATTATGAGATAAACTTTACTGACTTTAATTAGAGTTGAGAAATATTATTATTGGCATCGTTTGTTTGTAAAATAAGTAATAGTAAAAATATAAATGTATTCACAAATGGATTATTAGTAGGCACAAATATTAATAATTATCATCTAAAGACTAGAGCACAGAAATATTAGAGAAGAAATTTACTGACAGGTTTTTTTTTTTGGTAACATTTTCAAATGGAAAACAAGAAATTTACATGCAATTAATTAGGTTAACAGATTAAATTTAAAATTATTACTGAGAGGAAAGTTAAAAAGTTCATGTAACAAAAGTTACCATTCTTTCTTCGTCCGGCTTTTCTTCTTGCGGTGATATGTATGAAGAACGTAGGCGCACATTTTGAATTTCTTAGAACGGCATGGTTAATTTAAATGTTGGAATTTGGAAGACTGGAAGCACGGAAAACATTACAGATCAGCGGTACGAAAGATTTAAATTGGCAGAACAGGGATCAGCTTCTTGGACTTAGCCCATCATTATTGCAGTTTACCGGGCGACTTCTTAATAACGGTTGAAGTGATTTCCCTGGAACAACTACTTTGCTGTAGCTCGAGACGATCTAAGCACAGCCAAGTCAAAAGTTAGAGTGTCCTTATCATATCTAAGATGGCTACGGTTGACCTTTCTGCCAAGTTTTAGTTCATGACTCCGCCTCCTTTGATTTTCCAGCCTCCAGCGATATCTAATTTTTGACTATACAATAGCATTTGCCTTTCTTGATAAGAGATTACGTTCCTCATTTCCATTGTTCGGTTTTCATTTATTTTTAAATTTAATACATGATTCTAAATTGACAAAACAATTACATCGGAATTCGTGAATACAAAATATAAATTCATTATCTTAATTTATCAAAGTACAAATTAATTATTGTATACATTTTGTACAAGTAAGATTTTGATTACAAATACTGATCAAAGGAATGTGACTTTTGATCAGCATTTTTAAATGACTTTGTATAATTTGCAAAATTAAAATTTAAAGAAAATATCCACGCAATTGAAACTTTTAAATTGAGCTAATATAACTCCACAAACCACACACACACGAATATTATTCATCATGATTTGTGACATTTATACTCATACTCTTTACATTAAATTTTTTTTAAACATACACAAAATAAATAACTTAAAATTTATGTGGCTTGGAATAGAAAAAGTCTCATTGCGGGTAAATAGTGGTTTAGAATTACCATTCTTAAATGACAACCATGAAACTAAGATCGATTCTTCGATCTGTCTGTTTCAATATATGATCAAAATATTACATGTATTACAAAATAAAATACAATACTTGTTATGAGAACACACATGTATGATTACAAAACACGAGTCTACAATTTTTTTTTACTTGAACAATAATGTAATGAGAGTTTACTTTTGGAACTTTTATGAAGGTAATTTAATTAAATAAATAATTATAATGTAAACATTTCATATGCATTTTGATGGAGACTGATGAAACTTATATTTATCATTTAAGGTAATGTAGTTGTTGAATTATTAAGATGTGAAATTTGGATAGCATATGAGATAAAACTTTATTAATAAATAACTAATTTAGATTACTATATATTGGTGTATGTAATTTGAAGTATGAAGAACTTTATTTAAATATATGCTTATCAATAAAGAATACATTTCTTTTTTATCAAAAAGTTGTAAAAAAATAAGATAGTTTTCCACATATTATTGCAAATACTATTAGAAGTCTTCATATGTGTAAAATAATTAACTTTCTTTTCAATCCATTTCTTCTTAAGCATTCAGTAAGGATTTTTTGTGCTACTTTCAGTAAGCATGTAAAATACCCAAACCCATATATTTATTAATATGTGAACATTTTTTTCAAGTCATTGTCCATATCTTCAAAATTATTTCGTAAATGATCTAAAGTTTATGACATTTTTTGCATAAAGAGTTTAAATATGCTTCAAGTGTTCTCTGCTATCTTTTACTCATACCATTAATTTGTAAAAGAAACAAATATGGAGGCAGGGGGTGTCATAACCTGATAGAACTTTATGAAATAAATTTAGAGATGAGTATTTGTTGAAATTTGAACAAGCTATGGCAAACTATATCTTAACATTTTTTTTATCATTAAATGTATTATTTCTAAGATCTAGATCTTATAATAATCTTCTGGATATAAACTTTGAATTGTTCATAAAATAACATTAGATTTATATAAATTAACTAAAAGTAAAAAAAAAAAGTATAACTACCTTACCCTAAATAGCGGACTTGATGTTTGACCAAAGCTTCTTCAAATTCTGAAGATGATTTTGAATCATTTGGCTAAATAAATAAATAAAATATAGACAAATATACATATATAGATATACATATATGTACTCATGTTTTAATAAAATGTAAAAAATAAAAATAAACTATAGGTTTAGCTTTATAAGAATTTAATATCTTTTCCACCATTAACAAAGTGTACATAATGTTGTAATTATATTTTTGTTTAGTTTTTCTCAGCTGATGACTCCAGATAAATTTAGAAACATCAATTTCTAGATAAAATAGATGTATTATTTATCAATAAATTTATTAATATTGATAATTAGTTGAATGGATTATGAATGGTCATCTTGAAAAACACTATAATCAGCATGATCCCAGAAAACTTTAAAAATTCACCCAGCTTGGAATTAAAACCTAAAACATGGTAAAACATGCACATAGTATAACTACTATTTCACAAGGCCTTGATTAACAATAAAACTAAATTTAAATTAAAACAAAAATAACATATAACATTATCAGTTAAAGCTGGTGAAAAACATTATCAAACATACTATTTTAGTGTTACAATATTTTAAACTAATTTTTAAATATCACTGAGTTTTTTATTACAGTTAATAAATAATTTTTTAAAGTAAAACTAATTTTGCAAAAATAATTTATAGTATCAGGTGCACATCCATATTGATTTCAAACCTGTTTGAAAAAAATCATAGCATGCATATAACTATATATAATTTTTTTTCTACAGCACAGCAAGTAAACATGACTATATAATGAATCATCATAGAAATATATAGAGTTGGTCACATCGTATTTTTTATACATTTGTAAATGTGGACAGGCTAATATATTATGACAATACCCTAAAATGAAGATGAAGTATCACTCATTTAATATGTTGTACTGTTAGAGAAAATTATGCTTCAAAGCTGGATGCTATATAAAAGCAGAGAATTTACTATTGTTACTAATATTATAAAATTATCAATTTGCCAATTTATTATAAAAATTATCATTAGCAAGTTTTTTTTTTTAAAAAAAAAAAAAGATTTTTTTTGTGATCAGATGTAAGTTTTGTGACAGAATATCAATATTATCTAGTGACATTCAACCTTAATTGAAATGCAAACTACTTTCAATACTGTTCTAAGAAGATGTTAGTAGTATCAAATTGTATAGTACAAACAATTAGCATAATTTTCATTCAATATATCTCATCATTAGATCATTTTCACATGAGAGAAAAAAGTGAGCAGTTAAAAGAAGAATTTTATGCACACATACCCCCCCCCCAGATATTTATAATTATATATTGGACTAATTCCCCCATCTATTATTAAATGTTATATGTTTTTAGAAAGATTTGTATTTTATTTAAAATTTTTAAATGCATTCAACTATTAGATAAGTATATAATACAATGTTTTGAGTGGTATAAATTTTCTCTCTTCTTGAGTTCTTATTGGCATCCTAATAACAGTATTAGCTTGGGAATTAAACCTAGGATCCTTAGATTCATAAATAGTGAATTTGAGTCTAGGATCCTTAGATTCATAAATAGTGAATTTAAGTTAATACTCTAACTATATATATGTATTCTATATATAACTTTACAAATTTTTTTTTGTATTTACGCATAATTTCACAAAAAATTTCTATTTGTAGCGCGCACACACACACACACACACATATATATATATATAACACAAAAACTTGAATAATTTTTTGTTTCCTTATCAATTGTATGTATACTTCTTTGTATATTTCATTACTATTTATATGTATATTTTTTTGTGTAGAGACATATTTAGGATGTAAGACAGTAATACTCAGAATGCAATAGGTAGGATGCATACAATTTTCCATTTTAATGTAAAAATACTGAATAAAAAAAATTTATAAATGGCATAAACTTAGATTAATTAATATAATAATTAGGGCCATAATTATTAAAACCATATCTTTTCAAAGAAAATCACTATGATGGTCAAATATCCAGTATGATCTATTTGTCCATAATGTTGTCACAAACAGAAATAAATAAATAATCACGCAAACAAGATTGAAATAAACAACTATTAATAATTATATTTTAATATTTATAATTTCCAGTAGATGGAATGAATATTATTATTTGTTTATGTGAATTGTATAATATAATATCTTGAGAAGGTCTCAATGGAGATGAAAGCCGGTTTGATAAATATTTAAATATAATTATTAATAGTTGTTTATTTCAATCTTGTTTGATTGATTATTTATTTATTTCTTTTCAAAGAAATTAAGCAACATTAATTATGGCCAAAATAAAATAATGACAGAATAAAATAAACTCTGATACAATAGTATAAAAGTAAAATAAAGTATATACTGTGTATGCAGTTGCTACAACTATACAATAATTTGTGACCTAATAAACAATGATTACAAATCATTCACACACACATATATATATATTAAAATTGTAGGGAAAATATAGCACTTCTAATATACATTTTTATAATATAAATTATATCAATTCTGTGATTTACTGATTGCAAACATTTGTTTTAATAACAATAAAGCACTCAAAAATCTTCCAAATTTAAAAATATTTTTTGGAAAATAAATTTATAAAAAATACAAAAGTATATACTTATATTTTTAACATAAATAATGAATAATAATGTTGCAATCAATCAGTAGGTGGCAGTCATTAGGTTGGACACCATGAGTAATAAAAAGTAAACATCCCTTTAGCAAGACTTTTATAAAAATTGTTCTGATAAATGATTTTATTTTAATAATAATATATAAAAACAAAATATCTTTATATTTCAAGTTGAATAAAATAGAATATTTATTTGAAGCTGCATGAACATAAATTATTAGCTCAAACAGGCAATGTTAGAAAGAAATCACGAATCATTCTGAAAAGCAAATATCAGGATCACATCTGGATAAATAATAAAAATACAAAAGTAATATGAGACTGGAATTTATAAAAATCAACTTCTTTTTTTTATTTGAATCTTTTTTACACAAATTTTAATATCTTTTTAAATTTGATGGATGAATCCAAGGAGCATAAAAAAAATCAAGAAATTTTTGAAAGATAAACATTAGGGAATATTTTTTATGAACTATATACCAATGCCATTTATAGTGAAGACTGGATGATAATTATTTCTAAACCATTTGTAAAAACTAAGTACAGTTTACAAAAAAAAAAGCTTAAAAAAGATCTTAGAATAAGATTATATTAATTATTATTTTTTATGTGTCAAAGCATCGGTCGGTCGGGAAGCGAACCCGCAAACCCGGGACAACTGTTTGTAAGGCTGCTGTGCTGACCACTCGGCCACCAACGCTTGACAAGATTATACTTATTAGATTCACAATTTTCAATATTAAATAAAAAAAGTAGTTAGCATCAAGATAATTATTATCCCTTGTTCAAGTTAAAAATGAACTTTAATCGTGAGATATTACTAATAAGAGATCTAGAGTTAAACAAAGTAGATCAGAGAAAAGTAATAATGAAGTTTATATATGAAAATGATGTTGAACAGCTTATTACAGTTTAATAGAATTATGATTAGAAAAGCACTTTGACTTATACCCCAGATGAAGAGAATCTATGCAGCTTTTCTGTTTATAAAAAGCAAGGTTATTAAAAAATTAATTGGATTACAAGTTCTGCCTTGTCAATTAATATCAAGCTGATATAAATAAGGCTTAATGAAATTAATATTCAAACTTTAATCTCAAACTGAGTATTATAAAATGATTCAAAATAGAAATTGAGTTGCTATATTTAATGTGATATCAACTAGTGAGTTATGAGTATCAGAAATAGAGATTCAGCAAAATGTTAATTGATTTTTTTTCAAATGCCATATATGAGATAATTAATTTTTATAAATTTATATACAAATTTAATAAAATAATTTTAATATATATATAATACCTAGATTTTACTCCCTGCCACTTTTAATTATGATTAATAAATTAAAGAATAGAAAATAACATCTATTTTATCAGTACATTTTATTTGCATAAATGTTATTTTATTTTTATTTGACTTTTGCAATTAATTACCAATGGCATACAAAATTGTACTGAAAAAAATTAAAAATAATGCAATCCAATAAAATTTCATATGATATTGTAAGCTTTCTCTTTAGGTATATACATATGTTTCTAGAAACAATGGTCATAGGACGCTAGATGGTAGTAATATTATATTAAATTTTTATGAATATCTTACTTATATAATAAAGGTGGAATGAAAGACTAATTGTTTACACATTCAAATAAAAAAAAAACAACAGATAAATCTTATGCTTATTTGAGCATGGTAGTAATCTTAAAAGAAAATTTTAATTTGGTTCCTATTAAATTAAAAGGCATTTTTTTGAAAAGTAAATACGAAAATGCATTAATAGAATTGCACAAATAAAGGCATTTGAAAGTAGAATTAAAATTGAATAGAAATTTTGAAAAAGCAAATTTATTAGAATATTTTAGATCAAAATAAATCATATAAAAAAAGTGTTTAGTTTTTTTTTACCCATACTAAAATTAAATCATGTAAAACAAATCAATGTAAAAACAAAACTAAGTATGTATATATATGATTGCTTACAATTTTTTAAAAGGAAAAACTGGATGTTTGTATAATTGAAACCATCACGCTCTGCATGCAGTGGTAGAATGGTGGACTCTAGAGCTCAGGATCATGGTTTATTGATCCATACTTTGATTTCTTAAGCTTCTTATGAATTCTTGAGAAAGAAATCATTCATCTATTATTATTATTATTATTATTATTATTATTATTATTATTATTATTATTATTATTATTATTATTATTATTATTATTATTATTATTATTATTATTATTATTATTATTATTATTATTATTATTATTATTATTATTATTATTATTATTATTATTATTATTATTATTATTATTATTATTATTATTATTATTATTATTATTATTATTATTATTATTATTATTATTATTTCAAAAGGCACTTTATTAACTCAAAGAAACTTTACATTGTTTGCATGCTTTACATTGTGTTACATTGAATTATTTACATATATTAATTTGCTCCAGAAATGGATGTTTCAATTGGAAAAACATTGTCCATTATTAGTTAGTTCATTTAGTTGTAAGAGTTCCATTTCAAATGAGAATATATTCCATCTGATTATAGATATCTAAGCGAGAACATAGTTCCTTGTCTTTATGTTGTGTGCAGTTTCTTCCAATTATAAACCACTGTAATTGTGTATGGTCCAATTTTAATTGATTGCTCATTATTTCTTGCATGTCACTAGAGTTCATTATAATGTCTCTCTTTGTAATTAAATTGATAAAATGTTTGTGAATTTCGCTGATATTGGTTTTACTGAGTGTGTAATATACTTACAACATTGATTGCTGTTTTAACAGAGACCAAGTTGCTTCATATAAAAGTGGACAGGTAATTAGCTATCTCTATTTTGAATGCATGCTAATTTGTTTTTAAATGTAGACAAGTGGTGTCTGGTATTTTTTCCAATCAAGAAAGTGCATCTGGTGCACCAGAATGCGTATAAGACGAATGTGGCTATTCTAATTCTGGGTATTGATCTCTTCCAGTAAGCACCAAGTATTTGATTAATCGTGATACCAGGATTTCTGTATGCATTACATATAATCTGTCTTGTTTGCTTTAGAACCAAACACTGGTATGTAAGGTGGTGTAGTGTTTCCTCTGCTTGGTGACACAGTCCACAGAAGGGATCAATGGATAGATATAGTCTTTTATGATATAGAAAATGTGTTGTTGGAATCACAACTAGATTCATTTTGATTATGAAGTCAAAATATTTTGGCTCAAGTGCCCATTTTTTAAATTCCTTGAGTAATTTCTAACATAGGAGGGAATCACTCACATCAGTTTGAGTGTTAACTAAATCATAAATTTCCCAGTATGAATATTTATTTAGAAACTGATCTGGATTATGTACAGTGGTTTTGTATTGATAGATAATGGTAGCAAAGAATAATTTTTTTGGAGGCAGCCTATCTGATGGAGTGACCTCGACCAAGTGTTTAAGTCTATGGAATTTTGCAATTGTGGTGACTATTAGGTTTCTCAGCTTTTGTAATTGGAAGAAGTTAATGCTATGCAAGCCAAAACCATTTTTGATAAGGGGTTTGTTGAGTTTTTTAGATGAGATCGCTATAGTTTTTTTAGACCAGAGTAGCTTATCATATATGGTTTTAATTTTTGCAATAAATGCTTTTGAGAAAAAAACAACTGGCACCTAATAAACTATTTTTGTTGTAATAAGCTGATTAATTAGCTGTACTTTTGCATATAGTGACATATATGTTTTGGATAAAGAGTCTACTATTTTTTCAGCTTCTTCCTTCAGCCTATTTTGAATATGACATCTCATTCCCATGATTCCCAAATGAAATGGGAACCCAAGAAAATGAATTGGCTTTGAGTTGTAGTTTGATTCACATTGCTTTCCAGTGAATAGCATATAAGCTGTAGTTTTTTCGGGATTAAACTTTAATTTGTATTTTTGTGAATATTCTTGCAG
The DNA here is from genome assembly GCA_028023455.1 of Epiperipatus broadwayi. NCBI lineage: Eukaryota > Metazoa > Onychophora > Udeonychophora > Euonychophora > Peripatidae > Epiperipatus > Epiperipatus broadwayi. The sequence continues at coordinate 14,041 of JAQFVV010015188.1, forward strand.
TATCTTTTGTAGCTGTGGTATTTGTTTTTTGGATGTCAGGAAGACAGTGACATCATCCATGTATGCAAGGCATGCAGTTTTCTGTGCTGTACCAGGTATCTTGATTCCACCAAAAGTCTGCTGTATGCTATTAATGAGGGGATTAATGTATAATATAAACAGCAATGAGCTAAGAGGTGACCCTTGGGATATTGATTGAGTTGGGGTGAATGATGGGGAGTTTTTTCCATTTAGTGTTACATGAATCTCTCTATGTAAATGTAGGTTAGCTATTAGGTATAAGTGTGTTCTAGGGATTTGAGTGTTTTCAAGCATTTTTAATAGTGTAGATATATTTACCGAATCAAAGGCAGCCTCAATATCACACTGTATCACTATGGGAGCATATTTTTTTCTCTGTCCAACTGTTGTTAGAATTGCTTTAAATAACAAGGCTGCCTCCATTGTTGAAGAGCCTTTCTTTGCTAACTGTGCTTCAGAAATGAGTGGCAATATGTATGGTTCAATTTCATCTTTAATGATTTTTTCGATGATCTTGATAGGCAATGGTCCCATAGATATTGGTATAAGGTCAGTAGTTAGTGGAATGATTGTTTTCTTTTTATTATATGGCACTATGGCAAGAGTGTATACCCACTCAATGGTCATGATTTGCTGTGTTAAATAGTTAGCTAAACAACTTAAATATTTTGCTGTAAATTTGCTTAGATGTTTTAATATAAATAGTGGGATTCCAGGACTTCCCAGGTGACAAGCCTCTGGAATACTATTGAGTTTAGCCATGAAAAGATCTGTAGCAAATGGGGTTTCAGTCTCTGGGCAGCCAAACATATCATGCATTATTGTAGGTGATTCCTGTGTTTGTAACTTTTTTTGAAAAATTCAAAGATGGGCATAATCATATTTTGGCTTGCATATGTTGCATTATCTGCATTTATTGCCATTAGCACCTTTATATTCGGCTTGTTTTCAAGTGCCCACCTTATGTAATCTTTGGTCCAAGTATGAGGTTTGAGAAGGCAAGTTTTATTTTTTTTTATTTTTAAATAGCTTTTAAGTGCATCACAAGCATTATTTTATGCATGCGTAAGCTTAAATATGTACTGTTGTGTATAGTGTGATGGGTTTATCTTGATTATCCGCTGATGTAACTGGTCCACTAGAGATAGAAGTTTCGATGGTGGAGGTTGCTTCATGGCTAAATGGTTGATGTTAAATGACAGTATACCAATAAAAGCAAGATATTGTTGTACTGGGTCAAGGTTCATATCTTTAATTTTATTTAGCATTATATATGTCTCAGAAAAAATGAATTCCTTGGTTGCTGTAGGGAGTAGAACTTATATTGTTCTTGTAAGAGGATGTGTTGATGTTTGGATCTGATCACAATTGATTGTAATTATTTGCACTGAATGATCTGAGAAGGCTGCAGGAGTTAATTTGATTGTAATTAGGTGGTGGAGTATTGGGGAATAAAAACTAAGATCAATTAGTGAAGAGAAATGACCATTGTGAAAAGAGATGGCATCATGTGGCAAAAATCCTTGGCCACTTATTAATGGTGTGGCTATTTTATGAAGCCAATGTTGTGTGAAGTCTTGGTATGTTGTACTAAAATCTCCAATTACTACAGATGGATTTGCTGTGGTAGCTAGCCTTAAATTTATACTTGCAATTATGGTGTCTATCTTGTTGTTTTGGAAGGGCATGTAGACAAAAACTATATTAATTGTTATGCTTTTATGACTGAAAGTTGCAATCAACAAGTTTTTGAGGTCGAATTTAAACCTCTAACATTGATTGCTGCAATCTTAATTTTCATTAAGGCTGTGTATATGTTCACCCTCAGAATTCAGGCTTGCTATTGATGGTTTCTCCCATGCATCTTCATATTGTACCTCGAATTCTTCATCTGTTGGTTCTGTTGTTTCATATGTGTAGCCAGTGTAACTGTGGCTGCATTCTAGTGTTTTTGTTTTTTGGGCCCTCTGTTTCTTTTTGGTGGGAAGCCTGGCTTTTTTCTCTGGTCTATATTGGCTTGAGCAAATTGTGGTAATTTTGGGGTGGTGGCTAGCATAATCTCTGTTGTAGTTTTATTTTTTGCTCTTGTTGTCTGTGTTGATATAGATATATTTTCAATATTACTGTTTAATGAGTTTTTTTGGTCTTTCAGCGATTTTCTCTTATCAATGTTTTTATTGATTTGAATTACATTTGGGGCAGTTGTTTCTGATGTGTCCTCCTGAGTCTTTTGCTTTCTTACTTTTTTGTTGGCTAGGGTTTGAATCTTAATTGAAATGTCTGAATCATCAGCTGCTTTTGATGTATGATCAGTTCTTTTGTTATGGAGTTGTGTATGTGTTGATAATTTTTGAATATTGTTGTCTTCCTTGTTGTCTACATTCTTTGTTTGATTAATATCCTCTTGATCTTGGCTTTGTTGATCTTCTATGTTAGGTTGGTTTTCATGATTTTTTTTTTGTGTTGCAGCTAATTACTAGGTGCCTGTGCTCTCCACAAGCAAAGAATTTTGGCCTTAACCCTTTTATATTTGATGGTGAGTATAGCATCTTGGTCCACTATCTGGTCGGGATATTTTATGGGTTTATGTTGTTTTCTAGCTTTATTTTAAATTGGAAATTGTTGCTGAAAACTGGGATAGGGGTGTCTGATAAATACATTTGTTTAATATATATAGCTTTTCCGAATGGATTCATTAGTTTCTGAAAGTCCGGTATATTGTAACCAAAATAAGCATTTTTTATTATTCCAGTACAATAATTTTGTAGATTTTGATCTATATATACAATCGCATAGTTACCTAATGTTTTAATTTGATTTTGGAATCTTGACCATTGGTGTTCGTCGAAGAATTGAATAGCAATGTAACGTGAGTTGGGATGTTCTTTAATACTAGAAATCATATCCCACATCGCTTTTTTTGTTAACTCTTCATATAAGAGCTCTCTGGGGAATTTGTATAGAGATAAGTTGTTATCTGTGATGGCTAATACTATAGATTTAGAAGAAAACTTTTTTTAAATTTTGCAAAAAGTTTTTGAGGGATTGTACAATTGAAATTAACATTAATTTCTTGTAACTAATTCAGACTCCACATTGCTGGGGTGGGGGGAGGCTTTTCGTTATTATTTTCCGTTAGATGTAAACTATTTGTCAGCCTGATTCAGTTTTCTAAATCTAGCAGCCTGTGGCAGGGCCAAAGTTTTTTCAGTGCCCTGTGTCTGCTTATTTATTTCTGCAACCTTCGCATAAGTCTTTGCGCTAGTGGTAGAAATCTTTCTATTGCCATTAGAGTTGCTGCAAACTTTTTCTCCATCTTTCTGACCTGATGCCATGCTGTTTAAGATTTTTTATTGATTTTATGTCACAAAGTGAAAAAAAAAATCATCCAATTTACTTTTCAGTGAAAACAAACCCAGTTCACCTTTTCCTGTTAAAGTTTTTATGATACAAAATATAATTTTTAATAAAAACAAATCTATCCTATTTACTAGTAACAGACATTTTATGAACGTAGTTATTCATTAGCAACAGATATTTTATGAATGTAGTCATAGAATTTGCACTCCTTTATTTTATAACAAGTTTTCTCTTTTTTCGAAAGATTCTTATCTTATATGAATCATTTTACTTTAAATTACTCATTTTTAACATTTTTTGGAAAAGAACTTATTTTTTACTTTATTTTAAAAGAAACAAAAGGACTATCTTATTGAAAAAAAAAAACAAAACAAAAGGACTATATGCTTTTGCTTACCTGCACTGTCTGTGGCTATTATTATTATTATCATCATCATCCTCATCATCATTATTATTATTATATTATTATTTTCTTCTTATTATTATTATCATTATCATCATCATCATCATCATCATCATCATTATTATTATTATTATTATTATTATTATTATTATTATTATTATTATTATTATTATTATTATTATTATTATTATTATTATTATTATTATTATTATTATTATTATTCCAGTTATTAGTAATGACTGTGCTTTAAATTCTCTCAGGAAAAATACCCTCATTGGTTTAATTTATTTCTGTATTGAACTGCCAAAAACTTTCCTAGCTAAATACATAATAATTAATTAAAATACTGTAATAAAAACAGTTATTTCAGTATGATAATAGTACACTTTTTTCAATTCCAAGGTTGTAAGAATGTACACACTGATTTATCTATGGTCAAAGCATATTTTTTGAGGAAAATAAAAAGAGTTTTTTTCTCTAATAATTTCTTTTATTAAACTATTTATTTGATTACTTTTATATATTTAGATAGGGAAAGTTTTTGGTCAGATTCAAAATATACTACTAAAGGGTATTGTTTTTTTTGTCAACATTTAAGTACAATGTGTAGTGCTAGTCAAAATCGTTTGCCATTAAAAATTCTTCCAATGGTAGTGTGCAATCAATATATTGCATTCAAAATATTAATTCATTCAGTGTCAAAGAATGCCAAAACCTTTTATGCTTTTAATGGTATTTTAAAGTTTAGCTACTAACCTTTCACAATAATCTTTGTCTCTTAGGATTAGTTGCAATTTCATATTTTTATTTGCTCTTTAACTTTTCTAAAAAGTGTCTTCAGTTTTTTCCAATTGAATATTCAGGTTATTGAATATTTTACCATAAACCCTGAATTTTTGTGTATTTTCTTCTAATCTAGTTTTCTTCATTATAAATTAATTTTATACAAGTTCTTATAGGTAATATTTCATTATCGAACAATATATAATATCTTTGGTGACATAAAATTAACTTGTTTTAATTAAATTTGCTTTTACAGTAATATTTAGATAATATATTCTATTAAAAAGCAACTTAAATAGACAGCTTTCGAAAGGCATCAGTCATTTTAATATCATTATTTTCTTCAGCAATATCATATTTTGAATTTTATCTTCTCATATAAACCAAAATTTTGATTCATGTTAACAAAATCTCTATTTAATGATTATATATATATATATATATATATATATATATATATATATATATATATATATTGTAAAACCAGTCAGAATTGTA
>JAQFVV010015189.1:0-19092 GCA_028023455.1 Epiperipatus broadwayi
ATATATATATATATATATATATATATATATATATATATATATATATATATATATATATATATATATATATATATATATATATATATATATATATATACAAGAGAGCGAATACAAGAGAGTGAATGACATCATACATATAGGTTGAAATTATTTATGTGATACAGTCCATTGTTTCTAAACTATTGCACTGGTATAATCAATGAGGATTGCCAATTCCTTCTTTGTGATAAATACTTAGCCAGAGCCAGCATTTAAAATATCTCTGCAAGGAATTCCCCAAACCTCTGACCATGTTTTTTTTGCTCTGGCACTCCTCAGAGAGGTCCTAGGATAGGTTCAGACACTAGATCTAAAAATACCAACCCAAAAACAGTATTTACCTAGAAGTTATCTATTGAAAGAAAAATCTGAAATTTTCAGACAACTACATGAGGTCCTAGGGTAGGTTTATACACTAGATCTAAAAATACCAACCCAAAGCTAGCATTTATATACAAGTTATCTATTGTGAAAAATATCTGAAACTTTTAGATTTTTCTCTCAATAGATAACTTCTAAATAAATGCTGTCTTTGGGTTGGTATTTTTAGATCTAGTGTCTGAACCTATCCTAGCACCTCTCTGAGAAGTTCCAGAGCACAAAACCATGGTCAAAGGTTTTTGGGGGATCCTGACAGAGATATTTTAAATGCTGGACCTGGATAAACATTTATCCCAAAGCTTGTTGAGGAAATGACAATCCTCATTGCTTATATCTAACAAGCTTAAGAGAATTGACTCATGTGATATATGAGTCTTATTTTGACTATTTATAGTCTCTGCCTTAAGTCTTATGCAATGTTCTATTGCTAAGACTAGTAATATATGGTATGTATGAATATCTCTCAGCCCCATATAGCTATTTGAGATCAATAGCCGGGTTTGAAGACATGTAGGTGTCTGAAAATTTCAGATTTTCCTCTCAATAGATAACATCTAGATAAATGCTGGCTTTGGGTTTGTATTTTTAGATCTAGGGTCTGAACCTATCCTAGCACCTTTCTGATAAGTTCCAGAGCATGAAACCATGGTCAGAGGTATGGGGGTCCTAACAGAGATATTTTAAATGCTGGCTCTGGATAAGTATTTATAACAAAGCTTGATGAGTAATTGGCAATTCTCATTGATTATATCTTACAAGCTTAAGAGAATTGGGCCATGTGATCTATGACTATTATTTTGACTATTGCACTACTAATCTTATTTTAAGGAAATAATAAGTTTAATTGCACAATATAAGATAGTTCATATTTACTCATTTCTAAAATTAAGTTCTTTTTTTTCCTTTTTCAATGTCGGACACCAGTGATGACTGTTGTGTGTCATGTGCTCATGCATTTATTAGGCAGGATTTCAAATTATTTTATGGAAATGGATTATGATATTAATGGTAATCTGATATTACATGCAAATTATTATTTTCAGAAGTCCCTACTTCACACTGACATAATACTCCTACCATATTACTGATTGTTTTTTATTCTTTGGGAACTGGATGTGGAGTTATGCTCCTGTAGATGTAGAAACAATCATAGGAAAATAATTCCCTGGAAGAAATCAGTGTTAATCTATAAAGAAAACATTGAAAAACATACTCAAACAAGGTGATAAAAACTATATATATATATATATATATATATATATATATATATATATATATATATATTATTTACTTTGTTAAATTAAATTGATTAAATGAACGTATTTTGAAGCTTATGCAAATGAGATTGCCATTTTCTAAAAAAATATTAAATATATATATATAATTATTTTTGCTTTATTTTACAATAATGTGAATTAACTGAAACACAGGCTTGTTATATACCTGTGGCTATATATATGTAATATAGGGTATATGAGCACAGACTTTGGTGTGAAAGTCCGTGCTCATATACCCTATATTACAAATAATGTGAATTGTAAATTATAATTGTATGCAGGGTAAATAATTCATAAATAAAAAAAAATATTCATTATTTTTATTAAAGATTAGTCTTATTACATTAGATTTTAATTCATTAAATTGTCTTTATACTAAGATATGATTACAATTAAGAAGGGAAGTGATCTAGTTTAATAATCCAGGATTAATATGGTGAAGGTGTATTTGTCTTATTGACTTTATAATATTGAAAAATAAATTATTCTTTTGTTGATCAAAAAATACGGTTATAACTATTTTAATTTTATAATTTATATCATTCAAAATTTAAGGTGTAAAAAATTCACTTTTAATAAAATATAATATTTCTCTGTGTAGGGTGATAACTTATAATGCTTTTTTGATGTTTTCACTTTTAAAATAAAACAAAAGAGAATTATTTGGTTGAGTAAGGTTATTTAAAAGTTAAGATTTCTTATTTCTCTGCTAGTATACAAATATAGAGTATATATAAGGCTAAAGATTTATAAATAGCTCATTCTAAGAAATACTCTTTAATGAGATGCATCCAAAAAATAGTGGGGAATGCATTTATCAATTATCAAACTAACTGATATCTAGAAAAACTTTAGAATACATTAATGTTTTTTTTTTTAAAAAAATGAATATTGCTTGGTAATCTATATTTGTCTTTCAGATTTTAAAATTCCACTCAGTTTCAGATGACATTTGTAATTATACCAGGCTGACATTATTGTATAAAGATAATTCATATATATATATATATATATATATATATATATATATATATATATATATATATATATATATATATATATATATATATATATATATATATATATATATATATATATATATATATATTATAATGGGACAATTCTTTTCAGGACTTGAGGAAGTCGCATCTACCTATAGTCAGACTTTGAGTCTTCTTATAGAATGCCATGGATGATGTGATTTAAAATATAATCCAATCCACTCCTCTATTAATAACCTTGTTACTCTCGAAATTCGAGCTCAGAGTATAAATCGCAATTGACTCTCTTCAGGCATTTCCACAAATATCCCATAGTAATGATAAATTTAGTATAAGCTATATATAACTTTTTTTTATAAATATTAAATCACTAAGTTGATTCAACATATATATGTGTGAGTATGTAAGTTTATTATTATTGGTTTTATAAAATGACTAAATAAATCGAACGAGACGTGTTTAATTTTAAAATCAAATTTAACACATTTTAATCCGTAATAGAAACAAAAATATTATCAAATAAATAATAAAAAATATTAACATTTAGAATTATAATCTGTGCTTATATATATATACAATAATAAACTATTTAACATTCAGAAAAAACATAATGCAATTATTTACATTTAAAATCATGTGTACAATAAATAATACCACCAACATTATAAATCTATGTATTGTGTCATTAAAATGATTCAGTGTGTGTTATATGTCTATATAAGATAAAATCCATTCACACTAGATTAATAATAGACTGTATTCTGATATTAATTATGTAATTGTTTAAAAAGAAATTATGATAATTGTCAGGTAAGGTTCAATTTGGAATATAATAAAATTTACTTCCAAATTGAAATAATTTAAAAACTTTTACCTTAGTCAACCATCACTTTCATCAGAGCATATATCAAAATATCACATCTAGATTTTATTAAATAAATAAAAATAAAATTTTCATCTTATCAGTTCTGCAATTTAATATACAAAGTAATTTTTCCATGTAAATATAATTATCCCCAAAGGAAATAAAGTTTTATAGCTATTAAAGTACACAACGAAGTATTCCAAGATGTGAAAGAATAAAGGTTTTATATTCCTCCTTAGACAAAATAAAATGATGATGAATGTTGAAAGGTAATGTTCCTTGACCATCCTCCAAAGGTGTAAACCAAATATTCATTCATTTAAATATTTGCATAGTAAAATATTTAAAATCTTTTTCAATATAATAGTCCATTATTAAAGCTGCCTTTTTAGTGGAAATTACGATGATTACATTTTAAGTATTAAGTAGGAATAAATTTACATGTTCACATTTAAAAAAAAACATCAGCAGAAATCCTTGGCATAAATTGTCTAGCCAGAGAACATCTTTATAAATTTTTGTCTTCTTAAACATATATTTTGAAAACTCATTTCGAAGACATTGATTTCTCTTATAGCCTTGTCACTTTAAATTATTATTTTTTTAGTTCTTTATAATATTAAAAGTAAGTAAATTAATTACTTGAAAAAAGTTTTAAAATAGTGAATCTTCTTTTTTTCTTAAATGTGTTCTAAATTCGAACACATTTAAATTTACAGATGTAGTTATTACCTTGATAACTAAATAGAAGATTAATATATAACAATATTAGCTCATTTTTATACTGGATTAATTTCTGTAAGCATATCACATAACCATGCTCATGCTCTATTGTTTAAATATACAATTTGTAATGAATTCCAAATGTTTATTTTCTTTGTTTCAACTGATAAAATGCAATGTTGACTTAAGGCTTTGTCAATGTCAAGTTTTGGTTAATAAAAAAATATTATTAATTAGAAACATTTATTTATGTGTGTGTATAAATAAATTAGAATAATTCATTTTTAGAATTATTCTTTTAATATTAATTAGTATATATATATATATATATATATATATATATATATATATATATATATATATATATATATATATATATATATATATATATAGATGATATATGAAAAGCTTAAGATAGGTGTATGTTATTTATATCTGTTGATTCGATATAGGAACTGTTAAAATCATAAAGAAACATAAATTGTTTTAGGTGAGGCTCATATGGTACTCTCACATTACCCCTTCCTTAAAAGAATTCAAATTTTATATTTACCATTAAAATTTGGACACTTAATGTGTGTCAATGTATGCATTAAATATAAAATTGTGGAGCTTGTTTTTCTTTCTTGCTTTTATCAACCCTTATTATTTATTCTATTTTCTAACCCTTTTCTTTTTCTCTATACTAAACACCATTCAATTTACATAGAAGGACAAGGAGGTTCATGTATATATAGGGTTCTTTCTTTTTTCTTTTTTTATTATTTTCCTTTGATGGATTTCTTATCATGTGCCTGTTTTATAAATGACACATATGTTTGTTTGGTAATCTCCATTTTGTTTTTCTTTAAGACTTATGGACTTTTTTGAGAACTATCCAAAACATAAGAACATCCATCATTCAGCATAGATAAACTCTTAAAATGGTTTTAGTTTTCAGGTATCCTAAGAATTAATTTTAATTGCTTAACATACCCTCATCAAAGAAAATTAATGTTGTTTTTGACTTATACACATCCTTTTACATATATATACCCATATTCTTTTAAATGAAAACTTTTTCTCTCCTTACCTATTCCAAGTTATGTTTTCTTTCAATATTTTAATCTATACATACGTAGAATGTGATAAAACATTATTAATGTGTTTGACCAAAATAGGATTTTAAAGCTCTAGCATTGTAAGTGCCTTTATTGTCTCCCTTTATAATTATCCAGAATGTATTGGGACCTGCTTGCTTTATGATAGTATAAGGTCCTTCATATTGATGGTAAAACTTTTGATATTTTCTCTCTTGGGGTTTACTCATATGAGGTGTTTTTATAAAAACTTGACCCTCCAACTTTGCATTTGTGTGAAATTATCTTCACATTTTTATTTCTTTGACTGGCCTTTTTTTAATAAGTTGTTTATAAGCTTTTACACTATCTTTTTATATATCCATATATACATATCCACAAAATGCATGTGCATTGGCTTAATGCTGATTGCTATTATAGTTTAACAACATCATGCTATACAAAATAAATGTCTTATTTATACATATACTTATCAAAATATATAGTAATGGACTTGCATTTTATTATTATTAATATCAACTTCAATTATTTATATACATATATACATTTATTCTCTTAAAAGAACTGCCTAATAGATTCTATCATTAGCAAAAGTCCATTGTCACATCCCAAAGTCGTAATCCATGAAGTCCTTCCTTATATATGTGCTTTACTTTCTAAGCACATCCATTAACATGTTCAATGAATATGAAGGGACCTTCATAAGTATTACACAACTTATGGAATTGTGACCCTTTCTGTCTCTTAGCTTGTATTAAAAATATCTTTATTATTGTCTGAAGACTTTTTATAATGTGTTTATCTTCAGGATTATGATGATGCTTCATACACCATAATTTACACTTAAGGCAATTAAATCTATTATCTTCCTCTATATCTTCTGAATTAAATTGACTACTAAGACAACTTTCTTTTTTATTAAATATTATCATTGATAATGATCTTATCAGATGGTTGTCATACAATTTATCAACACCTAATTGATGGAATGTTTTACTTGTGTTCTGGGAGTAAAAACAAATATGGTGGGATGACTTAAAATACACTTCACTGTTGTATTCATCTATTATATCTTTAGATAGTGGAGTAATTTCAAGTTTCATGAGTTCATAATTTAACTTGTTATTAATACAAAGAATCTGAAGTCTTAATTTATCTAGACATTCAGTATTATCATTTGATTGTGCTTTTCTCAATTCCTGAGATTCAGAACTTAATTTATATTCCACACTATACCTATTCTCTTCTCTTTCTAAGTTATTTGGATCAGGTTCAAGCACGTTATTAATGCTGCAATGATCTTCTAATTCATTGCTCTGCAGTATAGTAAAATGATAGTCATGACAGTTTTCTACTGAAACATTCATTTGAACTAAGAGTCATTTGTTCTGGATGCTATCATTATATTTGCAGATCTCATGATCAGGGTAAGCTTTGGATTTTTGGCATTGAATTGCCATTGATACTGTTGATGCTTTTGTGTCATGAAGTCTTTCTACTTCATTGGCAGTTTGTTTCTTTTCAACAATATCCCTTTGAACATTATTTAAATCTAATGATAATGGTTTCATTTCTTTAAACAATTTAGTTTTAACTTCTTTGATTTCTACTTGCATCTTTTCCTTAACATCATCAATATCTTTCCTTAACTCTTCTTTTATAGAAACTATGTTTTTTTTTTAATTTCACTTCCATATTATCCATATCAACTTTAGTTACCATATTATCATTCATTCTAGCCATTTATCCCTTCATATCAGCATTCATTTTATTTATATCAGCTTTTATATTATTCATATCAGCTTTGGTTACAATATCAGCTTTTATATTATTTATTTCTCCCTTCATATCAGCATTCATGTTATTTACATCAGTCTTCATAGCATTCATCTTATAGTTCACTTTTGTTTCCATACCATTCATCTCTTCTTTTATACTACCTATATTACTATCCAATTTTATTTTTATATTATCTAACTTAGCTTCCATGCTGTTCTTACTTTTGTTTAACTCTAGTGTTTCTTATTTAGTTACCATGGTAACTTTTAAACTTTTCATACTTTCACTCATGCTGTCTATCCTACTATTCATATCACTCTTTATGCTGTTCACACTGTATTCCTCTTCCCTTTTCATTTCTTCTTTCATGCTATCCATCTTTGTTTCTATACAATTCATCTTAATCTGTATACTATTATTTATTTCATTTCTAAACTAGCCAATTCAGTTTTCATTTCTGTTTTTATACTATCCAACTTGCTATTCAGATCACTATTCACACTATTTATATCAGTCTTGGTTGCCATTTTCACTTCCAAGCCGTTCATGTTTTTATCCATTTTTGCTTCCAAGTTGCATATGCTTCTTTTCATCTCTTTCTTCCAAGTCTGGCTCATTTGTTGCACAGTCATCATATTCTCAGTAATTTGTATTATTTCAATCCTGGGTGTTTGGTTGACTTCTTTGGCAGGAGTTTCTTCAATTTCAGGAAGTACATGATTTGCAACATGTATCTGTGGAGAGTGACTAGTGTCTTTGAAATTTACTTGTGATGATGGGATTTGAGTGCCTGTGTTAGTTTCATTTGTACTTGGTGCAATCTTTCTTAAATCAAAATTAAAAGGGCACTTTTTCTTTTCACCTTTGGGAATCTGAGATATCCAACCAGTAGGAAATTCAGGTTCAAATAACATTTTTGCAGTAAAAAATGTTTAGTACCTAGATCAGATTCACAAATACAACCAGGTAAATCTTTTTGTAAAATAATAACTTGCCCTGTTTATGTGAATGGCTAATGACAATCTCATCAACCTCTTTACAAGTAAAAGACCAATTTCCTATAGTGAAACATGTTGAATCAAGTGAAGATAGAATAGATTGACTAGGAGTACCAGGTTTAACTTGGTTGCATGCACACTGTAGTCTTTCCATAGCCTGTTTCCAATCACCTGTATCATGTGTTCTACCATTCATACATATAGTAGTAGATTTTCTATCTGACATAAACTGAAACCATACTATACTATCTTTGGGTAACTCTAAAGCTACAGCACCACTCCAAATAGATAGATAATATCGGTTGCAAACAAAGCACAAATCATGACAGTAGTAAGGTTGACCAGATAACAAAATTTTAGGAAATTTTGATTCCATGTAAATAATTTTTTCTTACTCCTAATTATTATTAATGAAAATTTTTTAAATTTATTTATATAAATTACTTTCTATTCAAGGTTATAATATATGTATAATATTTCATACTGTGTTTATGACCTTAAATGTAATTCTATTCTTCCTACTGTTATAAGATGTTGTTATAATATATATTTTAATACCCAAACTATAATCGTATTTATTTATTTATTTTAAAGCGACTGATTTATCTGTTTATTACAATTTAGTTTATTTCAAGGTCTCTATTATTTATTATTCAGTGTTTTTACCAATTCACAACATACTCATATAATTTTTTTTAAAACTATGGATTTGACAAGTGGAAAACTACTGTTTCATGCCTTAAGTATGGGTGCCATGTATAACAGGATGATCCTTTTCAGGACTCGAGGAAGTCGCATCTACATATAGTCGGACTTTGAGTCTTCTTATAGGATGCCATGGATGATGTGATTTAAAATATAATACAATCCACTCCTCTATTAATAACCTCATTACTCTTGGAATTCGAGCTCAGAGTATAAATTGCAATTGACTCTCTTCAGCATTTCCGCAAATATCCCATAGTAATGATAAATTTAGTATAAGCTCTGTATAACGTTTTTATAAATATTAAATCACTAAGTTGATTCAACATATATATGCTAGCGTATGTAAATTTATAATTATTGGTTTTATAAAATGACAAAATAAAATAAACAAACAAGACCTGTTCAATTTTAAAATCAAATTTAACACATTTTAATCCATAATAGAAACAAAAGTATTATCACATAAATAATAAAAAATATTAACACTTAGAATTATAATCTGTTCTTATATATATACAATAATAAACTATTTAACATTCAGAAAAAAAAACATAATGTAATTATTTACATATATATAATTTAAAATCATGTGTACAATAAATAATACCACCATACATTATAAATCTATGTATTGTGTAATTAAAATGATTCAGTGTGTCTTATATGTCTATATAATATAACATCCATTCACACTAGATTAATAATAGAATGTATTCTGATATTAATTATGGTATTGTTTAAAAAGAAATTATGATAATTATAAGGTAAGTTTTTATTTGGAATATAATAAAACTTACTTCCAAATTGAAATAATTTAAAAACTTTTACCTTAGTCAACCGTCACTTTCATCAGAGCATATATCAAAATATCAACATCTAGATTTTATTAAATAAATAAAAATAAAATGTTCATCTTATCCATTCTCCAATTTAATATACAAAGTATTTTTCCATGTAAATATAATTATCCACAAAGGAAATAAAGTTTTAGAGCTATTAAAGTACACAATGAAGTATTCCAAGATGCAAAAGAATAAAGGTTTTATATTCCTCTTTAGATAAAATAAAATGAGGATGAATGTTGAAAGGTAAAGTTCCTTGACCATCCTTTGAAGAGGTAATCCAAATATTCATTCATTTAAATATTTGTGTAGTAAAATATTTAAAATCTTCTTCAATATAATACTCCATTATTAAGGCAGACTTGTTAGTGGAAATTATGATGATTATATTTTAAACATTAAGTAGGAATAAATTTACATGTTCAGGTTTAAAAAAAAACATCAGCAGAAATCCTTGGCTTAAATTGTCTAGCCAGAGAACATCTTTATATTTTTTTGTCTTCTTAAACATATATTTTGAAAACTCTTTTTGAAAATGTTGATTTCTCTTATAACCTTGTCATTTTAAATGATTATTTTTTTAGTTCATTATAATATTAAAAGTAATAAATTAATTACTTGAAGAAAGTTTTAAAATATTGAATCTTTTTTTTTCTTAAATGTGTTCTAAATTTGAACACATTTAAATTTACAGATGTAGTTATTGCCTTTATAACTAAATAGAAGATTATTATATAATAATATTAGCTCATTTTTATACTGGATTAATTTCCACAAGCATATCACATAATCATGCTCATGCTTTATTGTTTAAATATACAATTTGTAATGAACTCCAAACATTTATTTCCTTTGTATCAACTGATAAAATGCAATGTTGACTTAAGGCTTTGTCAATGTCAAGTTTTGGTTAAAAAAAAAATACTATTAATTAGAAACATTTATTTATGTGTGTGTATAAATAAATTAGAATAATTCATTTTTCAAATTATTTTTTAATATTAATTAGTTTATGTATATAGCTGATATATGAAAAGCTTAAGATAGGTGTATGTTATTTATATATGTTGATTCGATATAGGCACTGTTAAAATCATAAAGAAACATAAATTGTTTTAGGTGAGGCTCATATATATATATATATATATATATATATATATATATATATATATATATATATATATATATATATATAACATTAATACTAAAAAAAAAGAGTATAGAATTGAAAATTCCTCTTTTAATAGAGTAATTTTGCCTTACATTAGGGGGGTTACTGATAAAATCAGTAGAAGACTTTCTTGTTTTAATATAAAGACTACTTTTTCTACTGGCAAAAAAAATGGTGATTTTTTGTATAAACCTGAAGACAGAATATTTTTGGAACACCAAGGAGTTTATGACATTCCATGTTTTCATTTCTCAAGAGGCTATGTGGTTCAGTCTAATAGACAAATTAATGTCAGAATTAAAGAACATAGAAATGCTTTTTATCAAAAAATTAGCACATCAGTTTTTACTTCCCATTATTTAGAAACTGGGCACAAACCTAATTTTGACAATACGAAAATACTTGCTAATTTGGAAAGATATGATTTAAGAACCATAAGAGAGTCAATTGAAATATTAAAGAGACCTACTGGTTTAAATAGGGCTGATGAAGCATAATGTATTCCAGCTATGTGGAAACCTCTCATTTTATCTAATATTAACTTAAAATTAATAGATAAAAATACTGAGGGAAATAAACATTTTGATAAGTCTCATATTGTGAATTCTGAACTTAAATCTCATTTTTTCACTCGCACATAGTCACGTTACTTTTTAAGATCTAACGGATTTTCTTTCAAAAATAACCTTGATAATGGCGGTTGCTAGTCCATCGAAATATCAGTGTTTAATGGAAAACAATACATGGTACAGCCCAAAAAGTTATAATTTATCTACATCATATAACTGTGAAAACATTATATATATATATATATATATATATATATATATATATATATATATATATATATATATATATATATATATATATATATATATATATATATATCAGATTAGCCAAAAAAATAAATTCTAAATCACAACAAATAGTTACATTGCTATAAGACTTCTCAAGTGTAAAAGACAACAAAATAACAACATATTTATACTAAACATTACCCACAATTCCACTTACATCCCATACACTTCTAATATTAACAGAACATTTAATAATTTTGATGGGGCTAAAGTTCCATTCCTTGAGAGAAATGAAATAAAAGGAAGAATTGAAGAATATTTATTACTAAAAATTTATAATTCTGAAGCAATTAATTCATTTAAAATTTGCAATTTATCCAATATTTTGAATACTTTTTAGCAATAAACCTTTTTTGTACCTACATGCATGCAGAATCTTATGTTTTGACTGACCTGCAATATCCTTCTGAGCAATAAAATTAATAAAATAATAAAAAACATAAAATAATAAAAATATATAACATATAATAAAACATAAATCTTAAATAAATACATTCAAACCCAAATAAAATATTCTAGTTAATATAATATAAAATAAAATATACAATATAAATCTAAAATAAATATGAATTATTTATGTGTATTCCTGACTTTATACATACATATTCTTTAACAATTATTAATTAAAATGTATTATTTATTTTTTATTATTTTTTTTAATAATCTCCTTATTATTTTTATTCCTTATAAACATAAACTTTAGTCTTATTAGCTTTACCTTAAGAAAAATACTTATTAATTTTATTTCCATATAATTCTCAGTTCAACCTAATTCATTTATTAATATTCTTTTTTTATTTTTTAAATCATATATGTATTATTTTCTTATTCATTTTTCAGTTGTTAAGAATATATTTTACAATATCTAAAAACTATAAATATTGTAATATTTTAACTTACCCAATTTTACTTTAACTTTTTAAAAGTGAAAAACTTTTTTTAAAATTTATCTTGTGCTCCAGCTTTCTCTATTACATGTTATTTAAATTAACTATATTTATAATCATAGCAACATGTAATCTTGTAATTGAACATTAATAAATACAATAACCAAATATTTGTAAAGTACAACTTTAAAAAATTTTTATCCACTTAGGAGAACTATCATCTATCTTCATAATCTTTGTCAACTTACACTGTCAAAGGCTAACCTTCTCACAATTCTATGATTTTTATGTCCATGACTTTTATGCTTGCTGAAAAAGTAAAATAACAGAATTGTGAGATGGTTAAGCTTTGAAAGTGTTAGTTGACAAAGACAACGAAGATAATTGAAAGCTTTCCTAATTGGATAAAAAGTTTTTTTTTAAAGTTGTACTTTACATATATTTGGTTACTGTATTTATTGACATTCAATTACAAAATTACAGATGTAACATTGAAAATATGCTGACATCAAATAAGACTATCATTATATATATATATATATATATATATATATATATATATATATATATATATATATATATATATATATATATATATATATATATATATATATAGTATGTGTGGGTGTATGTGCATGTTAGAGTGTGTTACCATTTATTATATAATTCTTTTTTTATAAACTTATATTATACTGTTTTATTTGTCAATATTATGAAGTTTTTTTTTTAAAATAAATATGTAATATGTAAAAATATATTCATGTTTATATTTCTATATAAGCATTTTTTCCTTTTTCTTTTTACAACCTATAATTCATATATAAAGTAATTTTCTCTTTATATATTATCCTCTATATATCTTTTCTAAAAACTATATCTACACCAATGTCATCCTAATACAAACATCCTTATTAAATTTTGAGTTTATCTTTCTTATTTTTACTGCTTCTTTTATTTTTCATTCTTTAATATTGTCTGTATGTAAAACATTTTTATTGAACTTCATGTAAATTCATATCCAGTTTCCTTTGCATATATATATATATATATATATATATATATATATATATATATATATATATATATATATATATATATATATATATATATATATATATATATATATATATATATATATTAGGTGAATTATTATCTGACATATATTGTTTTAAATCTTCTTTTTATAGATTTTTTAGTTCTCCCATAATATATATATATATATATATATATATATATATATATATATATATATATATATATATATATATATATATATATATATATATATATATATATATATATATATATTTATCAATCCCACTATTTAAGCATTTTTGTATGTTATCATATATACTCCATTAATTATTTCTTTATTATATTTATTATATCCTATGTACTTATTATTCATTAAATTTAATAGGTTTTTTTTTTCATTTTATTAACTATTTTATATTAAATATTCTTTTGCAATTTTTATTAATCTTTTATTACACTTCTTCACTATAGTATTTTTGTTTTTATTCCTATATAACTATTTTCAATTTTCTTTTTTTATTCATTATTTTCCTTTTTATTTATTCCATACTCTATTTTTTCAATATTTGTTGTAATTATCTATACAGAAAAATCATTTTTAATTCACTGATTATTAAATCTTTCTGATTAATATAGTCTTCTTTGTACAATACATTGCAGTTCTGTATATTCTTGAATATAAAGAACTAATTTTGTATTTTCTATTGATGTTGGAGAACCAACTTCTTATATTATTACCAATATTGGATTTCTTATAAATACTTGTTTGAATATATCATTTGTATCTGTCAATTTCTTTTGCAACATTATATCTAAATATGCAATGTCATTATTCTCTTTCTTTTCAACTGTAAATTTTGTATTCCAATTTACCTTATTAATATCATTAATAAACTAGTTTATTTTCTTTGTCTTTTATTAAAAATCGTCAAATAATCATCTATGTGAGTGTTAAAAAGCAAAGGAGCATGTTTATTTTATGTTATATTTTTATCAAACTTATTCATATAAATATTGCTTAACCATTCCAAAATGCAGCATAATGCTTCTCACCTTTCAACATTTTCTGACATTTTTTGTCTCACCCATCAACATAAAATATATGATAAAATGATTATTACTAACTAGAAAATAACACATTTGACTTCTTTTGATAGATATTTTTGTTTACCACTGAAATAAATTTTAAATGTTCACATTTTGCTTCTGTAAATATTTAAAAAATGAGATCACAATGAAAATAAAGATATTACATGTCATTGTTTCTAGAAAGATTATTTCAGTTTATTAATCAATGAAATATTTTTTAATTGTGATTATTTTTAACACATTGAAACAAATAATTATTTATTTCTCTTATATCAAATAAATTATGCTTTAAAAGTTTACATTTTTTTGAATATTTAATGCAAAATTGTGATTTCTTTTACTCATAAATATAAAGTAGATTATTTACATCAAATTTGCTTTTCTAATTTGCTTTGGGCCTTATATTATATTAGCTGCTAATATAATGTTATATTTTTGAAAAAAAAAAAAAAATATTTCAAATCAAAATAAGTTATTAATAATGTTTATTTCTTGATATCTAATAAATATAGTACAAATTATATTTTAAAAAAATATCTAAAAGCTTAATAAATTTGCAAATAAACCTGTTTTTGCATCAGTTGAAACTACAATGTCATAAAGTGCTGAATATTTTATAGCCTTGGTGACAGACAATGGCTGAACATTTAAGGATGGGGCTTATATCTATTGTAAAAATGGGAATTTTGAATTTCCTTTTTTTTTGCACATTTTTGGGAAAAAATTATTATATTAAAATATGACATTTTACACACATTTTTACATATAATACTTTTGAAAAAATTCACTAGCTGGAGAATTGGCCAAAAGACAAAATAATTTAGGACAACCACTTGTAAATTTTAAATTGCACTAAGAGCTCCTCCCATTAATAATCCTTTTTGCTTATAAAATTTTCTATTATATATAAAAATTACATCCTTACAACATAATTTCATTATATCTAACAATATGTGAATAGGTTAAAAAAAATTTAAATTTTTATCCTAAAAATATTTTACTATAGCTAAATTTATTCCTTTTTTTTTATATTATTTAAGTCTGTATACATAGATATATTTATTTGGTGCTTTCTTATTTTCTGTCCTGCCACTGCTAGCAGACGACGCAAAGTTTACGCACAGGAACATTATGCCAAGTAGCAGCCAGCACTACTGCCCGCTGGGTGGCGCTGTTAGCCATAGGTAAACCGATCCAGTTCACATCGTCTGCTAAACAGCGACTACCCAGCATTCTAGCCCACTAGGTGGCGCTGTTTCTCCACCTCTCTCCACTCCATCCAATAACACTGATATACTCAAGCACATATATGTTGAAAAGATAAATAATCACCAATATATGTGTTTCATGCTAAACCAGCAATCATCAGTTGGTCCAGATTATCATCTCCCACACATATATACTATAAATACTCAGATATATATTAAGACAGACAATCTTCATACTTTAATGGACAGGCTCCAATCTACTACACACTCCAACTCTTCAACCATCCATCCAATTGAAAATCTGATGATGAAATGCATATATGAGCTTGAGTGTATCAGTGTTAAATGGATGGAGTGGAGAGTGATGGGTCATCTGAAAGTCTGTGCTCATATATCCTATATATTACATATATAGACACAGGTATATAATAAGCCTGTGTTTTAGTTATTACATCAAAAATATTAAAAAAGCATTTACAATAATTATGATTCTTTTCTTATTTTCATCATTGGCATTAAACATTCAAGATCATTTGCATTTTTACTTAATTCAAAACCTATCTTGCCTTCTTTTAAAACGATTCATCATTCTAAGGTTATTCATTATTCTGTTTTCAGAATACTAGACTACATGATACATTACTAATGAAATTAAGATATCAATATAATATAGGACATGAAGGAATAACTAGAGTAACGACTCAATAGTATAAATAATTCAATAGTCAACATGGAAAGCAGTGTGAAGAAATAGCTAAGACTTCATCTAATATCTTAAGAAATAATGTCTAGGCTTTCTTTCAGCATTTATAGAACATTTAAATACAAATATCAAACACTGTCCATGGAAATAAATATAAAAATACAGGCCTACATTAAATGCATTTGTATAACAACTACTTAGATATAATATACAATAATTTTCCTATCTTCTTAACACATCCTACAAATATAAAACATCCAGGGTTTCATTTCTTACTCCCCTGTTCACTATCATCTAAATTTCAAATAAATTTAAACAATCTACATTACAAACAATCTACATTGCAAAATAAACTAAGCAATTTTTTCCAATAATAAACAAAGTTAACACATTAATTTGTCCAACCTTTAATACTTTAAGAAATGGTTTTACACACTTAATCTTAACCACAAATACAAATGACTTTGATTAAAATATTTGATCAATATTTATATATTTAAAACAAATATAATATGGTTTATTTAGCAAAGATTAATATAAAATTATGGTAATTAATAAAGTTATAACAAACTTTATAAATAAAAGATATATGCATATTTTTGTTCATAGCTTATATCTCTTAGTAAAAAAAACATCTATACATGTTATTAATCCACACATCCATATGTTCATTCATTCATGTAACATAATATGAATATTTTAAAATTACAAGCAATTCTTATATATATATATATATATATATATATATATATATACATACACTAATTAAAACAATTTAATTTACTTATGTGATTTACAATTTGGAATCACATTTTTGATGTCTTCTGGTTCAATTTACATAAAATATAAAAATCACCAATATCAATTATGCAGCGCTCATCATAACCTAATATACTATAAAGAAATGTTTTCAAAAACTTTTTTTTAAAATTACTGAAAGTTTAAAAGTTCCTAAAATGTAACTCTACTGTAACCAACAAATAAATTATAGATCTAATGTTAGTACATTTTTTTAAAATAGTAAATAACTAATATAATGTATTTAAAGTTAAGTATTCTTCTCTTCATATATTCCTTCTATAAAAGTTATATTAATAAATTTGGGGTTGCATGGTTGCTCAGTGATGAGTATTGTTCCAAGCTTTTTTTTTCTTCAAACTCTCCTCCTAGTGTGTAAAATCACAATAAAACAATGGTCAGCAACTTTTAAAAAATCTGAAAAAATCTTGAAAAATTATGTCCATCCTGTGCTAAAGATATTTAATACAGTCTATTTTCTGAAAATCATTTCAGGATAAACATTATTTCTTCCATCGTTTTTTTTTTTAATTTATGTAGATTCTAAGTTGTTCAGACACAGATGCATCATTCATGGTCAGATTTATTAACAGGTAATTCTTGGACAAAATAGATGTCTTTCCATTTTCCACTTATATTTTCATAAAGTACATAATAAAATGAATAGTTGAATCCAGTTTTCACTTACAAAAAGTTATTTATTTTTGATATAGTAATATTATTATTTCCATTATTCATTTTTCTTCCTATTTGTAATTAAATTATAGCAAATAACAACAGGTTTTTATATTTAGATATCTGCTTGTTTAATATAACTTTGGTTAGCAATTATATTCTTCATAGCAGTTTTCTTTTAAAATACTTTACTATCAAAAGTTTAATTATAACTTGCTTCAAATATAAATATTTCTTCTTTTTAATAATACAACCCTTCTAAATAATGTCAATATTGTAGAGAGCAAGATCAATATTTTTTATAGCTCATTTCGAATGTTTTATAGAGTTAAGAGGTAAATTAGTTTTTAGTATTTTCAAATATTTTTTCTTACATAATACTTTTTAAAAGTTTTTAGCTTTATAAACACAGAAATATTCAGTATATGTTTCATGCCACTGGTTAACATTCAATTGCAACTCTGAAATACTCTTGAAAAATAAATAGATATTTTTATATGGCACTGGAAAAACTGTACTTCTATAAATTCTTCGACCTTTCATTACTAATCTTTTCACATGTAAGACCATAGACTCATGTTCCATGATTTAACAATGAGTTTTAATTATTCTTTTTTAGTTAAACTAAAAACTAGTTTTTAATCCTTTTGATATATATATATATATATATATATATATATATATATATATATATATATATATATATATATATATATATATATATATATATATATATATATATATATATATATATATATATATATATATATTAAAAATTTAACTTAAATATATTACAAACCTATAGTAATATACCTTTATAGTATTTATCCCAACAATAATTTTAAAAAATAATTTTTAAACAATAACTTTTAAACAATATCCATTTTAAATTAATTACACACAGTATTTATACCTGTGCTTTAAAACAAATTTGATTGGATGACAAATTAGAGACTACAGAATTTTTTCCATATTTC
>JAQFVV010015190.1:0-19067 GCA_028023455.1 Epiperipatus broadwayi
TATATATATATATATATATATATATATATATATATATATATATATATTGTACCCTCACTTCTCAATATATGATATAATTTAAAAATATGACTAGATCAATCAAATTATTATGCTCGATTAAAATATGTACAACTATCTTTAATATATTTTTATAATATTATAACTTATCAGATTTATTATAAACTTATCAAAAAATTAATATAGTTCAATATTATATACTAATTAAATAAATATTTAATTAAAATCATGAGACTGTGAAGTGAAGTTACAATTGGTAATCAGATTTACATTGAATCAATGTCTTTCCAAGACATTGTCTCAATGGCATAAGAATACTATTACCTCCTTATTATCTTATTACTAACTCTACAGCATTCCTATGGCTTTTATAAATGAACTATCTTTAATAATAATAGATAAATAAATCTCAATCTTTTGTTAAGGAAATGTTATTAAATGATCTTCAGGTTCTTCTAATTTATCTTAAGGTAATAATAATTCATGTAGAGAGGTTTGATAAGGGATTTAATATCAAACCTAAATACACCTAACTTATTCTAATAATAATCACTAACACTAATAATCTTTAGGGTATCTTAGTCCTATCCATTGGATTATACTTTTAATCATTAAGAAAATAAGTAAATCATATGTACATGTCTTTCATTTCCATATAGTATCTTAATTTTAAAATAAACCAAAATCTTATAATTCAACAATTTGTGGCAATAAATAATCTTATACTTTTATATTGTGCATTATAATTATGTTGATAACCATTATAATATCATATGTTAATGTCAATCAATTTCTATAAATTATATTAAGAAAATATTATGTTTCTTTCTCAAATAATAAAATAATAAACTCATATTGTGCAAATATTATGTACATTCGAATTATCTGTTGTCAAATGCCGTGGTGCAAAATAATGAATTCAACACATCTTTTAAACAACTTAACAAATTTATTTACATTAACTTTAACAAATAATTTATTTACACTATTTACATTTAAATGGAATTAAAGAAAAATAAATAATAAAAAAATAAGAGAAATAAATTAATACAAGATTTTTACACTGTTATTATTTCCATAACTATAAGTAGATAATTTATACATTTCAGAGAATGTTTTATTAATAAAATTCAATTAAGTTTATGACTTTAATTTACATAAACATTACTTGTTATCAATTAATATAAGAAAAGATTTTATGTAAGATATCATTCATGTAGCATGTATGTAAATAAACAAACTTTAATAATTAAAAATGCTATTTCACATAAGTCCTACTGTTATTTATATTATAATGTATAAGGCTGTATTACATTTATTATCAGTATGACTCAAATATTAATTAATGTATCAACTGATATAACTTTGTAGTATAATAACAATTATTAACCATCACTGTTTATTTCATTCCGATATAATGTTATACTACATGTTTTATTAAAATATGCAATACGTATATGTATTTTTTAAAAATAATATTTTAAAATTATTCAATAATTTCAACTTTTATAAAGTACAATGTTAAACAAAATTCTATGATTCTTTGCCATTTTAAAATCATTACTTTTCTTTACTTATAATTCCTATTCCTTTATAAAACTACTACCTACAAAAGTCATTTTAACCCTATTTAATTTCAGTAAAACAAATGACCAATTTTAAAACAAAAAAATAATAACGATCCAAACTCTCCTATACTTCATCATCTATTTACAATAAGCCTTCAATCAAAAAAAAATATAAATTTCTATGTAAAATTAACGTAACTCATCTAATAAAAATAAAAATAAAATAAAATATAGACTTTATATACTTCTTACTAACTTTAAAAGAAAAAAATAAATAACTTACGCTAATAAAATCTAATTCCTAATATTGTAACAGAAAACATTAAAATTTATTCACGAAAGAATCATATAATTATTTCTAGGTTCTCATATTACATTGTACTAAATTTATATCATCAATTTAAAATATGCATATTAAAATAAAAACTGCTATTATTAATCTTGTGCGTGTATATTATTTAAACATTAATACATTCATTCAATAATCATATAACATTTGGTTGATCTAAAGAAAACATAGTAAATACATCAAATTATTATTATTATTACACAATTTTTACCATAAATAATACTTCAATGTCCAGTCCGTCACATGATGTCCTCCAAAGATTCCAGTTTTACAAAATAATTTCACATTTACACTCAACAATTATTCTTTAAAATATTACGTGTTGTATAATTATAAAATAAACTTTATGCAATAAAAGTTATATTAGTATTTAGTTATTATTTAAAAAAAATGTAAATGTACCTTTCCTATCTTTAATAAATCAATAATTAATGAAATATTTATGTTAGTTAATAAATAAAAATATTACATAACATCCAACGGTGTTTTCATCCAGTTATCATTGTTCTTTTTCCTAGGCACAAGTTTTCACTAAACATTACTTCCTTTTCCGGTACATCACGTGTTCTTTAAAAGTTTTTATGACAAAAATGAAAAACGTTCTTTTTTTTAAAAAAAAATAAATAAAAATAAAAGTCAGTTCCATCAGAAAACAAAAATAAAATTAAAATAGTTTATGGATCCAGGTTCACTTCTTTTAAAAAAAAAAAATATTATTTAAAAGTTATTATTTTTAGAATTAGTCCATAATTTACAAAGTTTCTGATTTAATTATTTTTAATTGATTTGGATATCCATGTAGATTTGATTTGCGCATTCCGTAACAGATCTTGAGGTAAGCTTACTTTTAAAGTCTTATATACGACCAGCGTTTAGACTCTAATAATATAATAACTTTTATACAGGTATTTCTTTACTTATTAAATCTCCAATTTATTTGCCTTTTAAAATTGTCAGAATTTAGTCTTTTATACCATAAAGACTTAACAAGGCAAATATTTATATAATTACTGTTATATATTATATCTGTACCAAGATATATATTTAAATTTAGAATTTACAAATACTTGCTTCATAAAGAAGTATTTCTCATTTTTTAAATATCTATTTATAAAAATTAACTACTATTAGCTTTTAAATTTATACAAAGTCCAACGTATTACTGTTAGGCATCTAATAACTCTGCTAGTCAATCCAGCGTTTGTTAAATTTTCAGTATAAAGTCTCCAACACATTTTATCCTTATACGATGTCCTCATGACTATTTGATAGTAAATTGAGCTTTAATAAGGAAACGATCATTAGGGAACTATAACAAATTAACACTGCATATTCATCGGTAACTTTTATAAATTATTTTTAAAAAAACTACTCTCTTATAATTTTAAAAACGATTTTAAGAGCGTCTATAATCACTTAGCTATTTTTAATAGCATACTATACTTTAAGAATATCAATCACAAGTCACCTCCTAACAATTGAACCTTGGTTTTATACCGGAAGAAAACTCCCACTTGATTGGTGAATTAAACAATTGACTTGCTAGCTTATTTACATATTTCACCAACAAGACAGAATTAAAAATAAATAATGACTTTTAATATTTATTATTTATCACATTATTAAATTCTTAAATTAATATTCATCATTTATTTAGATCTATTAAACATTTTTTTAAAATATACTTTCTTACTTAACTTTTACGTTTAACTTTTATAAAATTATTTTTATAAACAAACTAAGTCTATTTTTATTCATTATCTTTTTAAGCAGTATTTTAAAAATCAGATTTAATATTTCACATTAATTATTTTTATTTTTATTTCATGATAGCCAAAATAATATTTATAAATTTTATAACAGAATTTTTAAAATAGTTTTGCAACTTTACCAAAAAAACTCCCAAGCATGTGTGTACGTATTTTAATTAACATCTGTTTTTTACAACAAAGCTACAAACGCTTGTAATAATCTAAAAATAAACTAACAATACATTTTTTAAAAATAAATATTTTTAAAATAAATAATATCTTATAACAATTTTTAAAATAATAATTCGATATTATTAAAATCAAATATTAATCTTTTATCATGGAATACTAATAATTAAAATATTTATATTCATTTATTAAATACTAATTTTTATCAACAGCAAATATATGCATTTAATTTTAACTTGTCTTTTAAAACTTTAACTTTAAACATTTATTTATTAAATTTATTAATGCAGTATTGCTTATGGCCAGTTTTCCCAATCATATACTATTATCATTCCCATTGAAATGTCTCTCTCAAACATCAGCACAATTTTCACATATCAAATACTCATGAATTACTTTAATTACATTTTTTAAAAGATTGTTATAAACAAAATTAAAATCATATAACTAAATATATCTTAAATTTAAAATTTTTTAGATAGATTGATACCACAATTTATGGAGACCCATACAAAAGGGCACAATATATATATATATATATATATATATATATATATATATATATAAAGGTTTTATATATATATATATATATATAGTACCTTTATATTTAAACCAGAGAGGGTTAAAGTTGCAATATAATGCTTTAAAGTTGTTTTTTTATTGATTTAAATAAAGATTGCTATTTTTTAAAATAAGTCTCCCTTTTCTAAACTATATGAAATCTTTTTATGTATGTTTTAAATTATATTATTAAACTATTTGATAAAATGTATTTGAATGCTAATTATTAAGATATTGATTGGTTTATTAGGTAGCTATTTGAAATGAAAGTTTGAAACGTTAAAATTAAGTAAAATGGTTGAAAGTATATTATGTTTTATGTAAATGTTAATATATAAGTTTTGTTATATTTCTAAAGGCACTGTTAAATTGATAGCTATTAGTTTTTAATCTTATTTATAATTTTAATCATTTTCTGTTGTGTCTAGTATGTGTGTGAATATTCAAGAAGAAGAAAGTTTGAAACAAATTATCTTTAAAGTTGATGATTATTTTAAAAGTAATACATTTAATAAATGAATATTATTGTAATAGTCGAATAAATTAGTTAAGTCATAATTTTTGACAACTTTAAATGAAATAAAATTAATTTTAAATAGATATGGTTAGTAATTAAATAGAGTTAATTATTACTATTTTATTTGCTGTAATAATATCTATATAAATTTCAAAATTAAATTTATTTTTAGACAACCTAGTTAGAAATGGTTAATGTCACATTAGTTAATTAAAACTCTGCCCCAATATTAATTGCAGATTAATTAATTGAAATTACATAATCAACATAACCATTATTCATGCAAGCATCCACACATGTTTAAAAAAAAAATAGGACAGAAATTATTATTGTAACTTCACTTTTGAAGAACTTCAATTCAATTATTATATATGGCTAAAATTTTAATATCATTTAAATAATCGACACCTTGTGCTCCATGCCATGCTATTGCTATTAATGGACAATCTCTGCATTCTGAAATGTATAACAAGCTTTATTTTAAATAAAAGTTTCCAAAGCATCAATAAATATGAAGAAATAATGTAATAAATTTTTAAGCTGGAGAAATAATTGCAGATGCTGTTTAATATTCTATGAACTTTAATTAATTCTGGTCATTATTTACAAAAGTTTACTTTTTTATGATTTATTTCCATATGTCACTTATATAAATAATTTTTTGGTCGATTTATATGATTAATGTCCATGTTTTACTTCCATAGTTTACTTTGGCAAAATATAATAGATTTGAAAATTATTAATTAAATTTAATCAAACAGATTATATAATACAGAATAAAATGACAGGGAATAGTTAATTTAAGTTTAATATAATTAATCATTTGGTTCGTTGCAATGTTGTAGATATTGGGAGCAGACATAAAATCCCTTTCCTGCTCTTGGTGTTTAGAATGATTCCTACTAGTAAACTCGTATTAAAATTTAATTTAGCACATTTTGGGATCATATCCATTGCAATGTAATCACTCATAAGTGCACTGCTTGGCAGTTCAAGACCTTGAGAAAGAATAGTTTCATTATTAATATAAGAGCTAGTTTGGAAGTCAAGTAGCATATTGTAATAAAATTGAAAATACTATTATTATAATAATGATCATGAATTGATAGTTGATTGAAAAGTTAATATGTGTGTTTAAAGAAATAAGATTAAGGGTTATCAGATTAGAGAACATAACACAGACATTCCGTATTATATAATTGTAGCTATTAAAAGTGATAGATGCTGAGAACGAAAATAAAGTAGTGAGATTAAACGGGAAGGATGTATTTATGATATTTTTATTTTATATTAAATTAAATAATAATTTTATATTATAAGCATAAATTATGAGTTCTCTGCATCGATTACTGATTTATTTCCAGTCATGTATAAATTAGAAATGTATAAAACATCTTCAGTAGTTACCACTCGAGATCAAATATTTATATTAAAGTTGTGGAAGAAAGTTATCTCATTATTATAAATTTAGTAATAAATTTTTACCATGAAATATTTGCATATGGGATTCTAGGTTTGAAACTAAGACCACAATAAATTGAATGGTTTTATCAACATTACATTTTTGAGAGACAATTTAATTACTTTCTCCATAATCTTCTATAGTCCTAAATATGGCTAATGATGATTATCTCTGGCAGGCATTATGATTTATAGTTGCAATTTGGTGCCCGGTTATACTTGATCTTATTATTAATATTAGTAGATAAACACACTATTCCTTGTTTGATCCTAAGGTTAATATTAGATTCATTTGACTAGCCACTTGAAATAAATGAAATGAAATAAACTTAAGGTTAAACATATAGAAAATGAAGTTTATGGCATATAAAGTAATGTTAATAAATAAATGAGAGTTTGTTGAGGTTAGATAAGTTAAAGATTGCACTGACATAAAGTTGAAGCTACAGATATATAGATATATATATATATATATATATATATATATATATATATATATATATATATATATATATATGAAAAATAAAAATAAGTTATAATCACGTTAACTTGCTGTCGCTTGTATTTATGATCAATAGACGGTATTTAACCAAAAACACCGACCAAGCATATGTTTGTTTACATAAATGACAAAATAGTCAGAATTCACTATCTCTTTCATTTTGCCCACCCTTGGATCAGTTGATTTCAAGCTAATTTGCTATCATCAGTGAAGTATAAAGCTAGAAACTAGATCTAAACACTGACTCCAAGTGTTTATGCAAAAGTTTCTATCAGTTTGCAAGCATGAATTTTTCAGACAGGTAAAGTCTTCAAACTCAGCCTAACAAGCCAGATAGCTATATGGGTATGATCTCAGTATAGTTTCACCACATAAACAAAGCCTCTGCAATATAAATCATTGCAAAAACCTTTAAAGGTACATTTATGAAAAACAAAAACAAGTTATAATCACGTTAGCTATCTGGCTTGTTAGACTGAGTTTGAAGACTTTACTGGTCTGAAAAATTCATGCTTGCAAACTGATAGAACCTTTTTGCATAAACACTTGGAGTCAGTGTTTAGATCTAGTTTCTAGCTCTATCTTTCACTGATGATAGCAAATTAGCTTGAAATCAGCTGATCTGAGGGTGGGCAAAATGAAAGAGATAGTGAATTCTGACTCTTTTGTCATTTATGTAAATAAACATATGCTTGGTTGGTGTTTTTCGTAAAATGCCATCTATTAATCATAAATACAAGTGACGGCAAGTTAACGTGATTATAACTTGTTTTTGTTTTTTATAAATGTACTTTAAAGGTTTTAGCAATGATATATATTGCAGAGGCTTTGACTATGTGGTGAAACTGAACTGATATCAAACCCATATAGCTATATGGCTTGCTAGGCTGAGTTTGAAGACTTTACCGGTCTGAAAAATTCATGCTTGCAAACTGATAGAAACTTTTTACATAAACACTTGCGGTCAGTGTTTAGATCTAGTTTCTAGCTCTATCCTTCACTGATGATAAAAAATTAGTTGAAATCAGCTGATCTTAGGGTGGGCAAAATGAAAGAGATAGTGAATTCTGACTCTTTTATCATTTATGTAGACAAGCATATGCTTGGTTGGTGTTTTTGGTAAAATGCCATCTATTGATCATATATATATATATATATATATATATTATAACGATCCAAAAGAAAGTGAAGAACAGCAGTCTACAATATCTGCACTACAGGGGCGCCATCTAGGCATTTGAGCCTAGATAAATTTATAAAGTAGGCAGATACGCACTGTTAAGATTCCACTTTATTTAAATATTTAGACCATTAGCCCATAGTCACTAGCTCATGGAGATGCAGAGATAATAAATATATCTTTAATATATATAAAAAAAATAAAAGCCACTGCCAGTAATTAATACACAAACAATATTTATTTACGCACATATATAATCATTTTAAATTTTGAGGAATAAATTTATTATTTAGATTTTAATATTCTTTTAATTTAACTTATTTTAAAATTTTAAATCATCTACACAGATGAAATTTATATTTATTTTAAGATTGTCGAGTACAAATAAACTACATAGATTTGCATTTGAAAAGAAAATATTCTATCTCTTTTTTAACCTTAGGCCAAAAGTTCACAGTCAAACCGGCATCAATCCATCTGATACATTTATATTTTCAATGTAGCATGAAAATACAACAGCATATATATACTATACTGTCAGGAATTGACATCTGAACAGTATAGTTAGAGAAGACATTTACTCTTGTCCAATACAGGGATGTTACATCTGTATGGAAAAAAGAACAATAAAATAAAAACTCCATAGGAAGGGACCACGGTCGTTTTTGCCAACTTACAATCCTATCCATAGGCAAAAGGGTTTGTGCGGCGTATACGGAGATTCTGCACATAGTGAAACTCATACTACATCTACTAATTACACAAATATATCCAATCCATTGACCTAATTCAACTACGAAACGAATAACCTAAGATTACCCTCCCTTAATATAACTTTACAAAACTATTTAGCCATTCATGCCCAACTTAAATTTAACATTTAGATATGTTCACACAGATGAATTTTATAAAATTTGTCTTATAATGTTGAGAATAGATCGGCTGCATAGATTCCATGGTTAAAAACATTTCAAAATAAACACAACCGATCAAAATACAAAAGTCATCGATAACATCAATTGCAGAGGGAATTCAAGGAAACCCAATGGCATTCATCATAAGATGCCGCATTGACATTGATAACCTATATATTCTAATCGAATGTGAAAACCACAACATAATCAATTGCTAACGAATCCATGCAGCGTCCATACCCAACTTAAATTTCATCATTTAAAATTTAAACAATAAATATTAATACAAATAAAATAATAAAATGGAAATGATTTTAGCATACTTAACTATATAAATTTAAACAATCAATTATTAATTTGAAAATCAAATAAGAGTTCATTTTAAAATTTAGATTAGCTGAATCTTTAAAAAAAACAATGACAAAAGTTCTTAATTACTTTTTTTTTTGTTAATTTGAAAAATTCATAGCTCACAGTAGAAGAGTCCAGGTTCTGGTTTTTAATTCCCACGAAATCTCCATTGGAAGATAATGTTCTAGAGGTGGCATTAGCTGGTTCCATTCTGGTATCACAGTCTTTTCATTTTTAAAATAAGTGAGAGAGAACACAAGTGCATCTTATCGTTCTTCTCACCAAATCAAGCTGGAAACTCTCAGGAACTCAATATTTTTCCTTTTATAGTAAATCTCCAGATTGAACAAAGACATCACTAATCCAAATTTTCATTAAGGTCTGAGAGGCTTGGTGCCTCCATTGGTCAAGCTAAATTCTCTTTATTCTCCTATCTATTTTTCATCTGACTTTTTAATTACACAACAGCCCAAGGGCTAGTTTGCATAATTTATAAACAATCATTTCCATCTACAAAAATATTTTATCTTTAAATCTTGTACCTTTTTATAAAAAAGTACGTTCAAATACTTATTTTTTATTTTTTAAATATTTTTAAAGTTTTACATCTGTGTGAATATATATATATATACATTTAACAAACATTTTAATTTTAGCGTTTAGTTTTTTTAATACATTTATTTTTATTTGCGAACTTAAAAGTTTTTATTTCAATTTAATGTAACGGCATATTTATATATCGTTACTATATATATATAAAAGAGTGTAGCTCTACTTCAGGTATCTTTTAAAGTATATTGAATTATTCATAGTATTCAGTTGCATTAGCATTTTGCTTCATGTATGCATAAACAGGTAACACATATATTATATTTGCTTTGTATTTGACTTTATTAGCATTATCTAAAGAATAGGCTATGCACCAATTTTGAATTTAGTTAATATTACTATTCCATTATCAACATATAGGAGTCTGTGTTAAAACAAATGCTTGTTCCTTTATGTGTATAAATGCTAGTTGGTTTGTGTTAAATGATAGGGAGAACCTTTTAAATGCATTATCTTAGTTCTAAAACTTATTGTAGTGTATTTTAATTAATATTATTCAAATACTTATATCAGTAGAATCGATACTGCAATATGACTATTATTTATTATTTTGTTCTATTTTAATTGTAATCTAAGTTATACTGTAAATAATTATTTTTATTCTTTTAAATACATTTATGTTTTTGTATCATCATCACACCAATTTACCCAGAAGAACTAAGTACTAAAGTTATATTAAATAATATTTAACATAAGTGTATATTTCTAAGTCACGTTGAAGTTATTTATTCACTATATTTTCCAATATCTGCATTAGTTAAACTACTATATTATACAGAGTCATTTTTTAATTATTAGTGTATTTAATGGTATAGCATAAAATTATCCTTTCTATCCACTGCATTATTTTAACTTTGCTTGTTACAAGATTAGACTTTAACGTATTCCAATAAAACTTATCTGCTAGTCATATTGACATTTTTACTTTATAAAATAAAAACATTAAATATTTTACTTTAGTTTCTCTTGCTAGCCAAAAATTATTAGATATTTTGATATTTGAACATTTACAGTTTAACTTCATTATTTATTTTAAAATGAGATATAGGTTTACAAAGAGCCCAAGTTATTATTTCATTTTGAGTGTGTCATAATTATTAAACAAAGTAATTATTCATTAGATTTACTGATGCTCAAATCTGTATTTAATTTATGGTAAATCTCATCTAAATCATTCATTTTGAGGTGATAATTTTTGGTTTGTCCTACATATTGTCCTTTGAGATCAGTTAAGGATCCCAATCAAGTGATCATTGTGGTATTTATCATTTTCATATTATTTGAGGTTACTATATATATATATATATATATATATATATATATATATATATATATATATATATATATATATATATATATATATATATATATATATATATATTATGAACAAAAAGTTATGTGATTTAGTAATAGGTAATGTCATTACTGATAAATTTTGCTGTGTATGAATATTTTTTCATGTGTCATAGCATTGGATGGGAAGTGAACCCGCTAACCTGAGACAACTTCTTGTAAGGCGGCTGTGCTAACCACTTGACTACCAATGCTTGACCATTACTTGGTAGTAAAGAATAGTTATTAACGATATAAATTTCATTTTATCAATGAAGGTATTTTATATGATATATGAGTATTTATAACGCGATTTCGCTGATGGCGAATAAAATTTGAGATGGGGATCTGATAATATATATGAGAAGTATTGTTCTTAATAAAATCAGAAAAAAATTCCCTATAAGTTCATATTAGTATAGCTGTTTGCCATCTTGAAGATATTTGAAGACTGCACAGATAAAGATATTTGTTACAAGTAAGCTTTAACAAATTGATTTCTCTTAGTTGTGTTTAATATACATTAAGGAATATAATGTGTTACCACATTTATTATTTTTACCTAGATATTATGTTCAGCACGAGGGAAGAAGAAAAGTTTAAATTGAATTTTAGATTGTAGTGGTTAAGAATAATGGGAACGTCAAAAAAAATTGGTATAGAAGAAAGAGATTAATTGTTATATTATTTCTATAAAAACTTTCCAAAAGTGCAGATTTGAAAGATTTATGTGAATGAATCTGAATTCTGTTTACATTTTAATAACTTCACATATATTGAATATTTCATAAAAGATGAAAAAAATCTGATATCGGCGAAAATTGCTTTAGTTAGTGCTTTAAAATAAGAAAGACTAAAAGAAATTTTGAACTACCTACTTTTTAATAAATAGATAAGCTAATTGCAAATAATTCAAAAAGTGTTTATTCTTTTGTTATCGTATTTGTAAATTTTATATATAAGCATATTTAAATGCTTTATAAGAAATTAAATGTTTTATCATAAATCATGCTCAGGAACTTAGAGATTCTTTATATATAAAACATTAAATTTATGTGTTGTTGTTTGTTTTTTTTTGAAGGGGGGGAGGTAAAATGTTTAAAAACGCTTATATATAGAATTATAAATGCAAATAATAATTGTGGAAAAAGTGGAGCTTTACAAAAAATATATGATTGTAACATATTTCTGAGTATATTTTAGCAGTTCCAAATATATTTTTACAGTTAATTCAAAATTTCATATTATGAAAGTCTTACATCTTAATATTGAGATTGGTTAAAGATGACAGATTTGTTATAAATTTGAATAAAAATGTTAGTATTTTTTTTCTGTTTTACTTATACTACTGTCTTCTGAACAATAGATTGGTATATGTTTATATACTGAACTATTTCCATCATCTAATATTAAGTATTGTATGTCTTTAGAAAAATTAATATCACAAACCTTCAGAAAACACCAAATATATTGGTATGTATCATTTGCATTTAATGTAGGGATATTAATTTCTTGAAAGGTTTTTTAATGAAGATGTGAACAAATATTTTTCACTCCAGGTTCTCTAATGTCATGAGAGTGATGGCACTAAAGTAAATATTTTGATAATGAATTGATTCATTATACTTTAATTATATGTATATGATAATTATATTATGATTAGTTTTAGAAATATCATCATCATTTTCTACTATTATCGATCCACTAAAGGATGAAAGTCAAGTTCAATTCCTTTTTCCAACCTCTACCATCTCTTTTCCACATTGCTTCAGCACACTTTATTATTTCCTCTATCCATCTTACAAATGGTCTTTTTCTAAATCTTTTACAGTCTCTTGGAATTCAGTTTAAGATTTCAACTGCCATCTATTATCAGCTCTTTTAGTAATATGTCCAGCAATATATCCAGCTTAAATCCACTTCAGTCTCTAAATTTTTTTCAATGACATCTTTTTAAATTATCCTTTTTAAAAACATAATCATTTAATTATTCAATGTAAATTATTAAAATAAATAAGCAATAATTTGCCCTTGATTAACAAATGTTTCATAATTAGGCTTTTTTTTCTAATATGCATTAGACTGTCATTTTGAATTTAAAATGTTAAATAAAGATGACTTGCATTGTTCTGAGTTGATTTATATATATATGTTTATTCTAATATTTTCACGGATAAAAGATGTCATATTATTATTACTATTTGTGGGATATTCCGTGTAGTAAAAAGCTAAATGCTGACGTTTCAGTACAATATCAAGTACCTTACTCAGAGCGTCCTCTTTCTCAAATTATAAGAATGCATGTGAGATTTAAAATCGTTTTTACTGTTTTCTTTCTCCTCATATTTAAATTCTATTGGATGAGAAGTTTTAAAATTTATTTTCTCTTCCAATAGTTTCTTCCAAATGTTGTTAATCTTCTTTAATAATAATAATAATAATAATAATAATAATAATAATAATAATAATAATAATAATAATAATAATAATAATAATAATAATAATAATAATAATAATAATAATAATAATAATAATAATAATAATAATAATAATAATAATAATAATAATAATAATAATAATAATAATAATAATAATAATAATAATAATAATAATAATAATAATAATAATAATAATAATAATAATAATAATAATAATAATAATAATAATAATAATAATAATAATAATAATAATAATACCATACATTAAAGAAGATTAACAACATTTGGAAGAAGCTATTGGAAGAGAAAATATATTTTAAAACTTCTCATCCAATAGAATTTAAATATTAGGAGAAAGAAAATGATAAAAACCATTTTGAAAGAGGATGCTCTGAGGAAGGTACTTGATATTGTGCTGAAACATCAGCATTTAGCTTTTTTACTACACGGAATATCCTGCAAATAGTAATAATATATATATATATAAGTCTAAAGATATATTTTTTTTAAAAAAATCAATTTCATTTTAACTTTTATTGCTTTCTGTTTTAAAAAAGTGTTTGCATAATAATTAATTGCTTAAATCCATCAATTTTAAAACCTCACAAAAATATTACCATAGGTATCTTGTAATTGATATATAAAATATAGTCTATTCTTTAATAAATTGAGGGAAACATTCTTCATGTTGAATATTTAATAATCATTGACCTAACAAACCAAAATTAAACTGTTATATTAGTTTCTACATGTATAAAAAATTATATACATAATATGATAGCAATTGATAAAATGTATGGTGGTATTATTATTATTATTATTATTATTATTATTATTATTATTATTATTATTATTATTATTATTATTATTATTATTATTATTATTATTATTATTATTATTATTATTATTATTATTATTGTTATTATTATTATTATTATTATTATTGTTGTTGTTGTTGTTGTTATTATTATTATTATTATTATTATTATTTATAGTTATATCAAATGTTTACACCTAACTTTTATTCCATAACTTCAAATGTATGTATATTCATTACCTAAATATAAATTAGGAAAATTAGGCAAAAAAGTACAATTGAGTAATATCACTTCATTGGTATCAGTAATTGTCTAAGTGAAATTCTTTCCAACACATTTTACTCTTAATATTTTGACTTATAGTTAAGTAAAAGAAATAGACAATGAAATCTGAAGATTTTGAGAAAAAATTATTACCACACAATAAGTCATTATACTTGTGTACAAGATCACAAAAAAATTAAGTCAACTCAAAAAAATATTTAGAAAATATCTTTAGATATTATAAATGTATTTTAAGCATATTTAAATATAGATGTGACTGGAAAGCTAATGAATTAAGTATTAGACTTAAAAATTATAATGTATTTCAGATACAATCAATCATTGTTAACGTATTTTTTAGCTTAGCTTTGCTTAACTTTAATAATCAAATGATAACATTAATCTTGGACAATAAATAAAAATTTAATTACTTGTTATCTGAAAAGAAAAATAATATAAGTATCAATGTGTTAACTAATAAGAGATACCTCAATTGAAATATATAACTTTTATATTGGTGAAAATTCTGTCTCACATATAAAATCATTGGGCTTATCATTCATCTTTAGACAATTAAGATTGCAATTATATTTTTCCTGACAATCCAACTACTATTTAGATTAAATTAATGAAAGTCAAGAAAGATCTAATTTGTTTTAAATAGGAAAATATTATAAGTTTATTATAGTAAAACCATATTATTTTTATAATAAACCAGCTGGTAAATTATTATTCATGCTTACTATAGATGGCATTAGGGTATATAGCTGCTATTATTTTATTATATACTGTAGAAGTTAAGCATTTAAGTAATTTAGTATTTTATATAAATAAATAATTTCAGGAAGTCTTTTAAATGAAGCATAATTTAAAATCGAAATCATATCTTTCTAACTTCTCTTGATGGAAAAAAAACTAATTGTTCCTACATTTTTTTAAAGCATCTGATGTTCAATACATTCACTACAGTCATTTTTATTGCTTTATTATAAATTATCATTTGGAAGATGCCTTGTTCTGTTTAGTGCAATGGTAGAGTATCTGATTTGGGTCGAAGAGTCCTGGATTGATTCTGGCACTTGAATTTTATGAACTTTTGAGAAATAAAGCCATTAGCTTTTTTTATTAGGAAGATATTTTTGTTCCAGTAAAAGATATTTTTTTATTAAAAAAACTTATAAAAACATGACTTTTTGCAGATTACAGAATAATCTTTTTTGCATGAAGAATAATGATAATCCAAATGTATTTAACATTTTCTGATTCTGCAAAAAAAGCACAAAATATGCAGATAATTTGATGTTCTATACAACTTTGATCTGTCAGATAGAAGTGATAGTGTAGTATGTTAGGTATGTTTTTGTTGGGTTTTTTTTTCAAAACAATAAGAGATTGAAAATCATTTTAATTACTTCATGGAAAGTTGCATACTCGACAAATATATCATCCAAAATTAGATCATTTATATGCTTTTGCAACATTTAAAAAATCTTTTAAAGTATTGCACATTAAGGGTTATGTTTTATATTTCAAAAAATCTGTAGTTGTAAAATTCAGAAAAGGTGAATAAATTGCCATCCTAACAAGAATTTTGTTATTCAACATTTAGCATATTATTTTAAGTAATACTTTAATTCAAGTGTTCAAATTTTAAAAATAATATTAGAATTTAAGGCATAATGATTTGGTAATATGACAAGATAAATTTTATATGTATAAAAAGTTATAGAAAAAAGAATATATTTGTCATAAACATGTTAAAAAAAATTAAAATAATTAAAAAAATATTAAGTGTCTGTAATCAAAAATAAATATAAATTCAGATGTATTCATGGATTATTTTTTTGTATATAAAGTGAACAGAAAAAGTTATATGAAGCTTTATTTGATATATATAATGTTTGCAGAAGACTTAAAATCAGCATAAAATTTGAAAATATAAAAGGAGATGAATGTTGAATAAAGTGCAATTCTAATTCTCCTCAAAAATAAATGCTAATAAAAAGAAGATAGTCTAATATTTGGTTGTGGCACCATTAATTAGTACTCATTTGTTATTTGAGTACTAGTATTAAATAAGTAAAATGAATTATTGATTTGCAGATGTTGAAGCTTAAGCAGGGAAAATTTTATGATACCTTGTTTAGAATAATTTTTTTTTATTACATCTTATCAATCTTTTATTATTTTGTCTTGTTAATCTTTTAATGATCCAGTGGCCTTTTTTACAGCTAAAATTAAAAATATATTATATATACAAATATATTAAAAATGACAAAATATAAAAACTAGGTTGAAATAATATCTAAACAGGAGAAATTCCAATATATATTTATAAATGAAATTTGAAATTTAAAGTGAAAATTCTGAGAAAATCTAAACAATTAAAGAACATTTATACACTGAAATAGAAATCAGTTTTATATAGAATTAATAGTCAAAATTTTATGAGTAGATACTTACAAAAAATAAGGATAGTTATTATGTGTAATTAAACATAAGGAGAAGTATTTAAATTGAATTTAATCATAATTTATGTTTCAGAAACATTTAAATGTATACAGATAAAGTAGGCAAGTAGAAAAACATATTGAATAATGTAAATATAACTGTGACAAAGATAATTAAATTGTGTTATAGTAGCATTATCTGAGCTAAAATTAGATAAATTATAGAAAAGCAGATTTATACAATTAAACAAAGAGATATAAAAATTGAAGTAGTAAAATAATACATAAATATTAAAAAAATATCCATTGTACTCTCCCAAAAAAAGTCTTGGTACACCCTCTAAAAAAGGTGACAATACATTTTTGAAACCTATTTATTAATTTTAAGTGAAATATAATTTAAAAAGTTATATTGTATTAAATCAATATAGATGAAGGGATTTTGATTTTGAAATGAATTATTGTTAAGTTTTTATAATATTTCAGGTTATCATATGTGATATTGTAAATTGAATACTGTAATATTAATATATGTATGGTGACTTAAACATATATGTGCATAAATGATCAATTATTCAAGTATATAACTGTATAAAAATATCATTGCAATTTAAATGGAAATTCTGAATTATTTGGAGAAGTTTGAAAACTTAAATTAAATTTGTCCAATAAATAAATTGGGTGAAAGCTGATTAAATCGTGCAGTGCAAAGGTAGTTAAATTTAATGTTTATTTCAGTAAAAATAAGAATAGAATTTGTAAAATACTTTAAATGAAAAGTAAATCATCATCTAAAAATTGATTTTGAATTTCTAGATGATGTCTGGTTAAGAAAGATATTAAATACAATCTCAGATTGTCAATTGGATGACAATATTGTGATAGCTATAATTGTAATAAATCTTTCTATTAGATAATTATATACATTTAAAATGTTTCTTGTTATTACTGATTTATTGGTATTGTTAAGAGGAATGTATTACGTGTTTCTTTCCCCCAAATATAAAAATCCTTAAAACGAGCTAATTTTAATCAACTTGTTAATATATATATATATTAAAGCTGCAACATATATTTTAAAATTAAAACGTAGAAGGTAAATGGCAATTGTAGTAGCTTTGTTAACTATTATAAATACTGAACTTTTTTTAATATATTTGTCTTAAACTTTATTGCAGAAAAGAATTACATTTATCTATACTAATTTTTATTAATACTCAATTAAACTTATTTTATTTTAAATTTTATTACGCGTTTGTTTTATGTATGTGTGTATAGATTTTAACAAAAGTAAATACAATAAAAGATGTTTTCTAAGGCAGAAAGATAAATGTAATATATTTTCTTACTTAAATCATTAAAATTTTATTCCTGCACTCTTACAGCTATTAATAAAAAAGTTATAAAGTGATTCAATTTATTTAACTGAATCAGTTCACATAGAAAGCAAAGTAAACATGCATTACTAAGATCTGTAATATCTATCTTCAATAAAGTTGATTTTTAAATTATCAGCTGTACGAAATTCAACATATTAAATACATTCTTTTTAATCATATCTTACAAGTAATTTATTTTTTAAAATGTGCTAATTTATTTATTTCCCTCAAATAATAAGTAATTCATATAAATGAATTTATTTTATAATAAGAAAGACAAAGATAAATGTTTTGTCAGTCAAATTCTTATATTGAATTATTCGTAAAAGAATGCTTATAAAAGCAAGTTATATATAAATATAAAGACGTTCTGCGCCGAACGTCTAGCTTAGTAATTTTTGGAATTATTTATTAAT
>JAQFVV010015191.1:0-19060 GCA_028023455.1 Epiperipatus broadwayi
TGGAATAAGCATCAAATAGGAATGTATCATTTATTTTATATATATTGTTATGATTGAATACTGAAAAATCTTAATGTTATTTAATAGGATGATTTTATTTTATATTTTAAGTTAAACAAAGCAAAAGCAAAGCTCCATATAGTAGTGCCACCTGGGCTAAAACAGAGTAATCATGTGATGCTTGCAGGTATTTTAAGTTAGTGAAAATGAAAATATATGCTGGTTTAATTGATTTTGTATTATTATTAACTATTGAATCTTATTACAATTGACTTAGTTGCTAAAAGTATATTGATATTAGTTGGAAGAGCAAGGTTGAATTAGCAGTATATTTATTTTATTTAGTTGTAACTTGAGTTATCTATTATTAAGTTAGATATCATTGATATTTTAGATTTGTAATGCTATTAAAATTATTATCTCATCCATTTAAGAATTATATTATTTGAATATAAATATAAATAACGTTTGACATGTAGTAAAAGCTTATATTATTAGAATAAGTGTTTTAATTCATATTAACATTTACCTGAGTAATTTTTGTCATTATTTTATTCCTAATATTATAATTGGTTTATCTAATAAGTACATATTATTATTTATAAGATAGTGATATTTAATTTTTGCTTTATCTTTAAGCACAATTCAAAAAATGCTCATATTTTACAGTAGCTTGAAATAATGATTTAGCTTCTTTTCTCTTCGATTTAAATGCTATCTGAATTCATGCATTTACAACAAAGATGAGTATTATTGTTTTAATGACTTAAGTGTTAGATTGATTGATCTTCACCTTTAACCCAGTTTATTATTTTCATTCTGTTTCAAATGTCACTTCACATTCCATGGGCATTATTAAATTAGATTGTGCTTCCCTTGTTCATATTTTTATTTCATTGCAAATGGTGAA
Source organism: Epiperipatus broadwayi (assembly GCA_028023455.1). Lineage (NCBI taxonomy): Eukaryota > Metazoa > Onychophora > Udeonychophora > Euonychophora > Peripatidae > Epiperipatus > Epiperipatus broadwayi. The sequence continues at coordinate 911 of JAQFVV010015191.1, forward strand.
CAATATTGAGATACTAAGGATAATGTATGACTCGTAATTTCATTTTCTTACAAATGGTGTCTTCCACCTTCAGGGTATAGTTTGGTTAGCTGCAAATAATACCAATGATTGGAATATATTTTCATTCAGGATTATATTAAAATTTTCATTTTCTATGGTCATTATATTTATCTCAGTTGCCAAATTCCTCCCAAATTTTTGTGATGATGGTGTTTCAGTTGTATGTTATGTTGGACAATTCTCCTCATTTAATATGAGTACATACAACTGTTAGTAATAATTAATTGTTGTTATATGCACAACATTTTTGCATATCTCCTCTCCTCACATGCTGCTGGTTTCCTGATCAGTGACAATACTAGCATGAGAATTAAACCTGAACCTTTAGATTCTTTGACTATTTAATTTCAAGGTAACATGAATTTGGAAGGATAGCTCAGTTGGTTGGGAATGTTACGCTTGCTTAAATTCCACTACTCAAAGAATCGTAAAGGTGGAGATTTGATCCCCATGCTAGCTCTGTCACTAGTCAGCCTACTTTAACACCTGAAAAAAAGGAAAGAATAATACCTCCTTCAGAACCTTATGCATATATTACCCCATATGCTATTATTAACAGTTGGAATGCATTTGGAATATTTCGATAAAATTAATTTTTTCTAAAGACATTTAACCTTTTTGCAGTGTATTTCCTCTTCGGCCAAAAGAGGTAAAAACTCTGAAAGTTTTAATTGGTCAAGTGGCAAACTCTTTGATTGAAATATTTTCATCTTTTAATGTATATTAATTTTAGTTTCGTTTTCAAAAAGTATATTAATTATTTGGAATGTTAGGAAAGTAAATGAAAGTTATTTCAAAAATATATTTTTATTTGTATTTTAGAGAAATATTCAAAAGTGGAAAAATCAAAGAAAACATTATGAACAAATTACAAGCAAAGTAAATGTCATTTATATCCCTTCCTGATTTACCGTTACTTAATTTTTAAAGAATTTTTAGTAAAATTTGCAATTTACAATCACGTAAAGTATATAATTTTTTAATAAAACCTTACTACTTTTGTAAGGAATAACTATATTTTCAGCAGATAATCTATAATATGTACCGAAAAATAATAATAAAAAAAAACACTCTCAAAACATATATTTTTATTTTCAGCAGTGAAAACATATTTATTGAAATCATCAGCCAATAAGAATTGGGAATAGATTGAGAATAGATTATCCAACCAATCAGCATTGGCCTTCCTCTTTTGTTCTACTTAAAACCCTCCTAATATTGATTTTTTTTACTTGTAAAATAATACAAGAGATAGCAGCATCTAACGGAACTTTTTCTAAAGTTTCCAATGCGTATGAATACGTCACCACAGCCCGAAAAATAACCGATTTAGAGCGATCCAAAGTTTTTGACGCATTGCTGCATTGATCCCTACTAAAAGGTTAATACTCATAGTCCAACATCAAATATCAAATATTGTATATCAAATTATTTGTGACTATATGTTATCATATACAGATGAATTGAGGTGCAGTATTAAAAGAGATTAAAGAAGAATGAATTATTATTAAAATTAAAAATAATGGTGATTTAATGACTGCTTCAGGTTTTCTTTGATTATGAGAAACAAATGTAAATATTAATTTAAATTTGATATTAAAAGTGTGCAAATTCTTCATGAAGAAAGAAACCATAATAAAGGAAAAATTAAGGAGGCAATTTTTATAAGTATGAATAAAATGCATTTAATAAATAGACAAGCTGATAACATTAAAATACAGGATTCATGGGATTTGAATTGATGGTGTTTGCTTCCACTTTGTTTTTTGAATGTAATGGCAGTTGAGGCAGATTTCAAGAAATTAACCAAAATTATTTCTGTTGATTGAAAGACTGTTTATAATAGTTTATTACCATTATATTTATTATTTTTATTATGATATATATCTTCCAATATCTTCAAATGCTTTATTTAAATAATATCAAAAATCTTTAAGCAGTAACATTTATTTGATGAACTGATAGGTAATGGAATGTGTCTTTGCTTGTGACATAAATTTGTTTTATAGAAAATCTAGACAATTATAAATGCAGAAAAAATTCAATTCATAGTAACTGTATAAATGATTAATTAATTTAAAGTCAAATTCATCTTTCTAAGGCTGTCACTAAATATTCATTATTAATAACATTGTGGAAGTTACAATGGCAATGCTAACATGTCGTATAAAATGAATTTCATTACTATAGTAGCTATTGTTTAGATTAGCTTCCTATATAATGACTTGTGCTATAGGTAAGTAGGAATCTGTTATTGTTCATCTGGCAACTAGACATTACTCCTTGAGGCTGTTAATTTTTTTGGATAAAAGTAATTTGTAGTATGTCTTTATGCCAATTTTATTTATATATTTTATGCTATATATATATATATATATATTACAATAAAAATAATAATAACGGTAACAAACTATTATAAACAATCCTTAAATTACTCAGAAGTACTTTCTTTTGAATTTTAATGGCAGTTGAGGCAGGTTCAAGAAATTAACCAAAAGTACTTCTGCAAATTTAAGGATTGTTTATAATAGTTGGTTACCATTATTATTATTATTTTTTATTGTAATTACAATTTTAATTTCACTAACAGACATTTTATTTTTATATTATATATATATACTGTAACCTTCTGGTTTAGCATCAGAAACATTAATTATAATTATGTAACACTGTATCAGTAACATCTAATGTCATCTTATTTAAAAAAAATGAAATAACTTGAAATTTTTAAAAAAATTTATTAATGACTTAAAACAATACTTAAAAGCACTTGTAGATATAATTTGAAAATTTGTAGGTGTTTAATATCTTACTTTAGTGTATAATTAAGGATAAGAAGGGGGGTGGCTCATCGTAAAAGTAGTCAGTCTAGTTTGAGTTAATTCAATTTGTTGTATTTGTCTACAGAACAGTATTAAGATTTTTTGAATGATTCTCTAGTTCATTTGCTTATAATATTTTAATCTATAGTGTAAATAGTGAAATATGTTTAACTCATCAGCATTAAAACTGTCATTTTAGTCATATCAGTTTAGTATCTGTTGTATCTTATTTGTAAATATTCAGGTATGTCTGTATCATTGTTCAACTTCATTTTTCATTCATGTATTTCATTAAACCATCAAATATCATGTTTCATAACCAAATATTTAATTTTACCACTAATAGTTAAAAAAACAGCTTAATTATATTTTAAATGAATTCATGGGTCATTGGACTAATGAATTATTAAACAACAATTATACTATAAAATATTTTATTTGTTAAAACAATTGTCATTAATTTTATTCTGTTACTTTAAAAATACAAAATATTCAATTTTTAGTTCAATTTAATATTTAACTTTTTTTTTTATTTGATAGACAAAAATGATTTTTTTTTCTTCTTTCTTTTTTTTTCAAGACAAGAAAGTTTCTTGCATAAAATTCTCCTAATTAAAAATCTTAGTGCAATGAGTGGAGTAGTTTTCTGTCTGGTGACCTTTGAACTTTCAAGTGACCTTGGTTTATTGGAAGAATGGATGCTTGGGTAATGTTCTGAGGATCTATAAAAGAGAGTTGATTAAAGTTCATGGGGCTGCTGACAAAATTTTTCTACTACTGATTGAACTCCAATTCACTCTCTAAACAAAGTTTAATAGTATATATTTTTTATTATAAGCTGATTCTTCCAAGACCAAGTTTGAAAGTGAAAAAGTATTATTGGTTTCTAAATATAAGAACATAAACGACTATAGAGATACATTAATCTTTACTTTTAATTAACTGTTTAAATTCTCAAATCATTATTTAAAATGCATATGTGTGTCTACACTATATACTATTTAAATGAAATTGCTAATATTGAAAAAGGAATGGAAATGCATACTTGTATTTTAAAATTGTTTTATTTAAACCTTAATCATAATTGTAAAAAAGTAAGAAGAATGTCTGTTTATGTTTCAAGATTATTTTTTCTTAAATTTGATTATGATATTAATGGAGCGGCTGAAATGTGCAAATACTTTTATTATTTTGGAAAATGTGTGAACTTTTTTATTAAACATATCAAGAACTCTTAGTATTAAATTTTTGCTAGTTATGAGAGAAGAAAGTTAGATTTTTATTATCATTATTGTTGGAACACTTGCCTGACTATTTATATTTGTGCCTATTTGAAAAAGAAGAATAAATATGTAATTTAATGAACTATTTATTCATTTGTCTCCAAATGCTGTGAGGAATGAACTTATAAAAGTAGTATAAAACTGAATATGACTTTCTTTTATTAATTGTTCTCCTCGTGTGCAGTGTGATTTCCTTATTTAAAATATTATACTTACAGGAATTGAAGTGAATTTTATAAATTAAATAATTATATGCGTTTATGAATGGCCTCTGAAAATATAAAACAAATGCTTAAATATATCTCACAAATGAAATAATAAATGATTACTTTACCTCCGTTATAAGAAAATGTTTATTGTTTAATTAATAAAGATTTCTTATATAATATTGCTAGTGGTTCATTAGCCTTGCTAAAAACATTGAATACTGCTATTCTGAATTCAGAATAATATTATTTGTCTTCCTGCAGGAATGTGTTATGTGTTCATCAATATTTATCTTTGTGCCAGTTATTATCGTTAATTAGTATATGACCAAGAGATGTCATTTACAAACTGTAAATAACCTTTTCATTTTTTTTAACCAAGAAGAAAAAAAAATAACTTTAGTTATTATTATTTGGTATTTAGTAAATAGATAGTTTAAAAGGTTGTTTTATGATTTATATTATCATATTCTTAATATGGTTTCTCTCCTAGAACATCTCATTAAAAATATAATATGGAAAATATTATATTAGGTATTTTTTTATTATTTGGTATAAGTTTTAATGTGTGTTCATATTATGTTTCTATCGTGCGTGTTAGAAATAGAAACATCCATTTAATGTTGAACGGGTGAACAGCTCTTTAAAAAAAAGAATCTCATTATATAAATTTTTATAGTATATCTTTGCATTTTCAATAGATTATAAAATAATTATTTTCAATAATTATTTAATCTAGAATTTAAAGATTTGTCATTTATCTTAAACCAAACTTTTCTTTTAATTTTTGTGCTAATGCAAATGCACTACTAAAAAGATTATTTTGTCTTACCTTGCCAATATAAATTATTTTTGTCTTGCTTTTCAACCATAATTAGTATGTTTCCAAGTTATAAATATTATATTTATCAGATATGAAATAGTTATTCATTATTGCTTTTACAGTTATTAATTGTTTTTTTTACAGTAGTTTTTTACCTACTGGTATTTGAAATTTTGTCTGTATGTTATTATGCTTATATACATGTCTATTATTATATCCAACTATAATAATGTTTGAATTGAAAGTAAAAATGGTATAATGCCATCGGTTTCAGAGGCCGAGAATAAGCCAATTGAAATTGAAAGATTAGAAATTTACTTAAGTATGAATTTATTGTTCTTTATTATGCTGGGATAGAAAAGTATTTAGTGGCTATGCAGAATGAAGTTAGTTATGTTATATAGTATCTTATGGGATTGAATCTCTCCCCTTTTAGTTATTTTAATATTTGACATGGGTAGTTACATAGTATATTGTATGGGATAGAGTAAACTCTCCCTTTTGTTTTGAAGTATTTGTTAGAAGTAGATTGAATCCTCCAGTTCTGATAGTTGTATTTTATAAATTAGAGTCTAAGAAGCCAAATATTTTATCTCTCTTATTTTTGGTGATGAGAATTTGTTCCCACCAGTTTATTTTAAGTCTCAGAAGTTAGACTTGGGAGTTATTGTATTGTTATTTATATGATTAGAGTTGTGAAAATCTTTTATTCCCATGTGCCTTATGGAATGTTTTCATCTGTTATGCATAGCCAAGTGCAAGATAATTTGTTGATAAAAAAGGAGAATCAAAGCAGAACTGATTTTCTCACAAAACAGCTGTAGTAGAATTAGTGCTAAAGCATGGTTGGTCATTGTCATCATCCGTATTATGATTTTATTACAAGTTCATAAGTAAACCGATTGGATTGATTAATGTTAGTTATTTTATGATAGACAACATAATTCAGACACATGCATAAAGTATTAATTTAAACGATATGGAAAAATCCAACATTAATGTATAATTTTGCTTATTATTCCAAACCATTTTATATTTATCATTTAAATTTCATATCATCAACTTTCATAATATTCAATCATCATTTCAATGAGCAAGCAAAAGAAGACAAAGTATAGTTAATTAGTAGAATTATTTATTTCTATTTTGCAAGGAAGACAAAGTATAGTTAATTAATAGAATTATTTATGTCTATTTTGTAAAGACAAAGTATAGTTAATTAGTAGAATTATTTATTTCTATTTTGTAAAGACAAAGTATAGTTAATTGATATAATTATTTATTTCAATTTTGCAAAGTACAAAGTATAGCTAATTAATAGAATTATGTATTTCAATTTTGCAAAGTATAGTTTGATCTTATTCTTATACTTATTCTGAGATTCAAACCCTTCTTATTTTAATTAATGTGCATTTGAAGTAAAATGCCAAGAATTTTTAGTTTCATCCTTTAATTTAGTGTAAATATTTAACCGTATGTTATTTCTCATGAACCTATCAACTTAAATGATAGCTTAAGAGTGCTGAAAAACCAGGTGCCAAATATAAAGTAAATTTTGTATTTTATTGTTTGAAGTGTAGGATTATATTGTTACAGCATTGTATGTTTATCAGAATTGACTGATAACTTAAATAATTTTGCAAGAAAAATGTAAAGAGTTTATTTTGGTGTATTATTTTAGTACTGAAAATAAAATGTGTTTTTCCCAAGTCTATCAAAATGCCTCGATAGCTGGGATGTGTTAGAACAGAAAATAGAAAGTTATCTTATGTTGTCTGCTCTCATGTAAATGTTTCAACTATTGATGTTAAATAAATCCAGAACCTGTAACTGCACAAATAATAAAAAAAAAAAACTAAATGTTTGCTTAACTATTTTGTAAATAAATGTTTTATTATTCAAAATTGTGTTCAGAATTCTTCTTTGACATACATTCGTATTTCATATTTCCACACATGCACACACATTTATTTTATCTAATATGATATGATTGCACTTTTCATTTAATTTAATGATGAACATATCCAGATATGATGATATTGATTTCCTTGATCCAAACACTGTATGAAATGTTAATTGTTTACTGATTCTCTAAAAGTTTTGTCATTTAGTTATTGTTTAGATGATGAATTGAAATCAAAATGTATCCTATTTCTTTCATTATCTAACTACCATTATTTTGTTAGGGTATTGCTTAATTTATATCATTACTTTTATAATAGTAAATAGTAGTTGTTGAGAAGTATAGATCTAAAATTAAGCTATGCAATAAATTAATTCCCTGAGATATTCAATTATTAATTTAGATTAAATATTCATTCAGTTAACTACTTTAGATTATTGTATAATTAAAAGTTCAGTAATGTTAGGTTTATTTTATATTCAATTCCAACTTGCTATACAGTATAGTTGCCAAACATTATATTTTAGTTATTAATTTAATTTCCTAATATGGTAGAAGTTGTTCAATGCATGTGGATGATGGGAGGAGGTGAAGTATAGACTATAACTTGTTAATTTGGATGGTAGAATTTTACCAATTTAATTCTTATTTATTTTAGAATTTAATAGATGTTTTATCTCTATTAATCATAATATTTCCTCCCACATCTAATATACATTTTACACCTTATAGACCTCTGTATCCCTCAACTGAGCTAAGCTAAGGTAAAACTTCATTTAAGAGCCTCATTAATAATTTTAAGGTAAAGTTAGATCAATAGTTTATTCTATGATTCATAGAATTGGTGCCCCCAGATATTTGTGGTTAGGATAGGTGTTAGTGATCGATGATGAGGGATTACAATATATATATATATATATATATATATATATATATATATATTGTGGCCTGTCTATAGGTGGTACGACCCTAAGCAGAGTTTCCAAGTCCCTTATATTAGACCCTACTTGGATTTGGGTTAGGTTCTATTAACAAACTTACTATATCCTGACCATTTTCTTTAACTATAACCATTGAATTTATATAAGACTAGTATTTATCCCAAGTTACCTTGACATGAGTAAATATTTCTAAAATAAGATATGTTTTAAATATAATCAATATGAGACTCGTTTACCTATAAACAGATCACATCCCCTTAACATTAAACAAATACAAAATACTTGTTCAATGGCATAAGAATACCCAGATACTCATCCTTATTAAGTATCTACATACTCTCATGACTAACAATAATATCTAATATATTATTTTATATTTATAACTATTAAGTTTTAATTCAATCACTCATTAAATTAATCTGTTAGATAATTACAGATAAACTTTGATTCATATTATGTTTAATAATTAAGATTGGCAATAATCACAAGAATAACTTTAAAATAAGGAGATCTCAGAAAAATCATTGATTTATTGATTCTTCATACTACCCTTGAAATATCAAGAGGGATTTTACAGATTTCCATGGATAGTGTACAAATTAAGAAAGGCTTATAATTTAAATTCATAATCAAGCTTTATATGTATGTTCTTTAATATTGAATATTAAAATAATATTATTAACTAAATGGTGATTAACACTAATACTTTCACTAATAACTAATGTACCATTTAATTTTATATTAATAAATACATTTTAATAATTGGCAATGTCATCAATGACCTATGGGATCAAGGCAGCATGTAACAAGTAAAAAATCTTTACTAAGAGATTTATGCTTATTAAACTGTTAGATTTACTCTAAACTGAATTGACTTTTCATTTTAATTTTGACTGTACATTTTGAGTTGTGTGATGTGGTGAGAATGAGCCCAGAAAAGAAATGCAGCAATTAGAATTTGATAAAACTTTTAAAACAATAATTTTAATAATATTCATTACAAATGATAATAAACATTACTATTAATATCGAATTTAAAATAACTTATAACAAAATAATACACATATATTATAATAACAACAGAAAATTAATCTTTAGAGTATTATTATTAAACAAAACTAATGATTTCCCATTATATGTTGAGATATTTATCCCTATGTATGTGAACTATATATCACATATTCAGTTTATTAAACAATCTTTTTTTTCCATTCATGGTTTGTTAGTTCGACCTCTACATAATAGTAGTACTTGGTGATTAAGTAACAATGCAAAACAATAAGTGGGAACATAGGATTATAATTCTGGAGGTTGGTAAGCAAACAAAATTACTACTTTTATCTTTCACATAAGAACAAAATCATTGTTTTTTAGTTTATCCATTTGTACATGTAAATATAACCTGCTCTTTGGAATATGTATATATCATTTTAAATACCCTTTCATACTAAAATATCGAGTATATTTGTTTACTTAAAGGATTCATAATCTTTAAACTTAACCAAATTATTAAATAACTATTAATATAACAACACTTGAATTAATTCCTTATTAAATGATTTAATCCCCCCCCCCATTATACTAACAAATCCTAGATTAAAAATATAAATGCCAACATTAGAAAGTTCTCTTTTAACTCTCAGCTAAAGTATAAGAACAATTTTAAATCTTCTAGTTGTTCCACACTCCATAAACTTATCATAACGTTTTTATTTTTCCTTATTTTTTTTTTTTTTGAAGATTCTGCTTATCCTAAAATTTGCGCGAGGTATTTGAGTTACTGCAACAATGATCCTTCATTTTGTTCTTTGTTTAGTAATAAAAATTTATTTGTGGCTTGCATTATTCATTTTAGATTATATATATTTCTCTCTATACTAAAAGGCACACCTATAATTTCAATTAAAAATGTGTCGTGCAACATTTTTGGCTCCAAATAAATAATTCTATCTCACATTGTAATTAAGATTTCATATACATCCAGAATAATAATGAACACTTGTCATTTATCACTAATTTAGTTCCATTGAATTTTAAATGTATATACTGTTTCCAAGAGATTTACTATTCTTTTATCTATCCTTACTGGATATTTATGGTGTTTATTTATTTCCTTTTGTGTATTACTGCAGTTCATTTACCCCTATGGCACAATTATTATTACTTTTCAATGAATATATTCATTGATTATTCATCTCCGATTATTTCTTCAATACTTATTAATTTTCAAGAGATTATCGGGAATTCCGATTATTGACTTGCCCAGTAGAAAAACGATTAATTTATTCCATTATTTTAACAACAGAGTTTATAATTACCCATGTATATTGATGTAGAGTTGCAAATTATAAGGTTTTAGGAATTTTTAATCCAATTTTATTTTTTAAAAAAAAAATATCACCAAGAAAAAAAAAAACTTAGTTACTTATACTTTACGATCCAGAAGCCTTTTTTCCCTCTCTTGAATTTCATAGTAAAAAAAATTGTTTGAAACTCTTTGATTGGTTATTTTTTCCCACTTTTTCTCTATGAAACAATTTTTTTGAAAGTTTTTGGTTTATCATTTTAAAATGACAATTTATCATTTTTTAAAAATAAAATATTGAAATATAATATTCTTTAGAAATTAAATAAAGATAGAATTTACTATTTTAATTCTAAATCAGTATTTTGGTAAAATTAAACCTTATTTATTTACTTTTAAATATAGTAAGATTTGAAGATAAATAATTTTTATTTTTAAAATCAAATGTGCACCTACAATAATTATTAGTCCCTACTATGCATTGTTTACAAAATTACAATTTAAACTTCACTGGTTTTAAATACTAAATAATATTAATTGTTCATCCATCTGCATATATATGACTCTGTAGTTTATTTTCTATGTGTATTTTGAGTTAAGATCATTTATAAATTTTCATTAGCTAAATTCGAGTTCAAACCCTATGATCTAATATTTCATTATTGTCTTCTTTTAATAAGTAAATATTATTGGATTTGTAAAATTTAAAATTATACACTAAAATTTTATTTTAGAATAGACTGAGTTAATAAAAGTGCGCAATATATATATATATATATATATATATATATATATATATATATATTGTAGTGATATGTTATTAGATGTATTTTCATTATTGTCATTGTTTATTATATTTTTAGTATAATAGAATATAAAAAATAATAATAGTATTAAACTTTTGTTCAAAATATATTACTACTATTGATAATAACAACAATAATAATACTATCCAATATGTGCTTTAAATATATCCATTTTTCATAATTACTTTTTTACAAATAATAAACTTCATCTATGTATAACATTATTTTAGATAATGTTTTTAATAGCTAGCTGCAGAAAGGAGTTTGCTGTTAATTGAAAGAAGACCCTGTGATTTCTTGTGGGAGTTCTTAAAAGAACCGAGCAGGGCAAATTCCTAATGTTCCCTCCATACATTCTTGTCATTGCAATTATTATTATTATTATATAATTATTCATGTGGTATATGAACATGGATGAACTACTCCCCACCATTCATTAGTCAGTATGGTGAGTTTCTTGACTTTTTACTTCTGAGTTTAAGATCAAAAAAGACAATGGTCTTTCTTTTCAGTTGCCTGATGGCTTTTAAGTAAAGTGATCAGTTGAGTTTCCATAGAGACAGATCGAATGGGTGTGTAAATGAAAAAGATATCTAATAGATATTTACAATTATGACTGATAAAAATAAATCACACCCCCTTACTTTCACAGACTATAAACTCACCAACCAAGGCAATGGTTGATGGTCAAAGATGAAGGATGTTAAGAATTTCCTGATTGTGGACCCTGATTTGTTGATGACCTTTTATTTAGGTACTTACAACTGCAGATAACTTTCAAGTGAAGAAAGATGGTATGAGTTGGAAGAATTATCTCATGTTAAATTGGACATTATTGGACTTTGTGATGTAAGAAAAAAAGGTGATGAGACAATTTATTATAGAAATGGATGGTGCAATATTGGAAGTAGATGTGAAGTAGGATTATTATAAATAAAAAGTGATGCTGCATAAGACAGAGTGGCAAGATGAGCTAATCAACTTAATAACAGATAGAAAATGTAAGTAATTCAGGTTTATGCCCCCAAAAGTTCACATAGTGTGATAAAATAGTAGATGGTGTTAATAAGGATGTACAAAAGGCTTTTAATCAAACCAAGCAACATTGTAAAATTATGGGTGACTTTAATGCTACAATTAGTAAATAATTGAAAGATGAAACTGCTATAGAAACATTTTGTTATGGGATAGAAATGAGAGAGGACAAAGACTTGTGAGTTTGCAGAAAAAGAAAAACTTTATATTATAAATATTAAACAGAAATGGAAATGGAAGCATCCAAATGAAAATGCAGCGGTATTGGATTATATTTTGAATAACAGAAAATACATATTTCCAGATTGTAATATTCTTAATAAATTCAACATACGAAGTGATTATCAATTAGCGAGATTTAAATTCATATTAATACAAAACTAGAGAGACAATATTGACAGTTGATATTCCTAATCTGCAGAAACAAGCTAATGAATTTAAATTAGAATTTTAAAATCACTTTCAAATGTTACCAGATTTTGAATATGATACACATTGAATGAAATCAATAAGAAAATAACTAATACACTTTTAAAAACTGCAACAAAAAATAGATGGTAGAAAAAAACAACAATTGACCAGTAAAATTTCTAGCTGAGATAAGAGAATTCATGAAGAAAAAAAAGAATATTAAAATATATAAATATGAAGCATTAAGAAGAATTGAATATCTCAAATTTTGTAAAATGGTTTTTCAAAAAATATTTTGTTGATTAAAATGGGAAACTAAGATCATAAAAGCAAAGAAACGTTATTTAATTTTTTTTAGATTTTTCAGATGATGTCCTTATTTTTGCAAATAATGTTATAGAACTTTAGGAAATGTTGCAAGAATAATCAGATGAAGGTTAGAAAAACAGGTTTAAATATAAATATTAAAAAAACTAAAGTAATGTTTAATAGACAGGAGTACGAGCACAGACTTTCACATGACCCACCACTCTCCACACTATCTCACAACACTGACACACCTGAACACCCACATGTCGAAAAGACAAACAATCACCAATACACACATTTTATGCTAAACCAGCAATCATCAGTTGGTCCAGATTACCATCTCTACACATATATGCTACAAGTGCTCAGATATATATTAAGATAGCAAATCCTCCTACTTTAATGGACAGGCTTCATTGTACTCCACACTCCAACTCTTCAACTGTCCATCCAATTGAAAATCTGATGATGGAATGCTCAAAGGCCACCCTTAGGCTGAGATTGTTGTCACACCCATGTTGACCTAAAGGTCAATCTGACCCCTCATGTACAGGACATAATCCATTAAATACATATACAAGGGATAGGCAGACAAAAGAAGAAAATAAAAATTGATAATCGTGACTTCAAAGAAGTTAATAATTATAAAATATTAGTAAAATTATCAACACAGACACAACTATAATATGTGGAATTAATCACAGATATTAATTTGGATGAAGTGTTTTTGGTAGAAGAAACAATAAAAAAATATGCTTATGTAATGAAAAAGATTTTTAATACATGTTGTGTTTTACCAGTTCTTTCTTATGAATCTGAGACTTGAATATTTAACAGAAGAGCAACACAGAGCCTTCAGCTTAATCAATGGAGTATAGAAAAATGTATTTAAGGAATAATAAAAAGAATTAAAAAACAACATATATAACTGAAAGAACAAATAGCTATTATTAAAATCATTTAAATAAAAGACTGAAATAGAGAAAAGCGGGTCATACTTCAGAAAAGATTATAATAAAAGGGAAGTTGATGTTTCAAATTTGATCTTAGGATATTTTAAAAAACTTTTAAAGATAAGCACTTATCAGGTAGATGGCGGAAATAAAAAAAATTGTTGATGGGGTGTGGAGAAGAGCAGCATGAGATTATCTAAGTGATTAGAAAATATGATTTTTTCCCTATAGTACAGGCTTTTTCATACCTGCACTTCTATATGTAATATATAGGGGTTTGAACTCAGATTTTCACATGACTCTCAACTCTCTGTGCCATCTCATATTGCTGACCCACCTTATCACACACATGTTGAAAAGATAAACAATCACCATTATATGTAATTCGTGCTAAACCAGCACTCATCAGTTGATCCAGATTATCATCTCCACAAATACATACAATCAAAGCTCAGCTTATACTAAGATTTTGAGAGACCTTTATTTTATAATAGATCCTTAATGATTAAAAATGATGGTGCTGATGATTTATTTTTTTAATCATTGTATTGAATTAAAAAATATACAGGTGTGGATCCCAATAATATCTAATAGTAATAATCCGGTAAAATAATATTAAAACTATTTCACTTCTAAATCTTCTCATCTGTGCAATTTAATACTATAGTAGAGTTATAGATGTCAAAACTAAAATTTAATGGATTGAAGATTAACCTGCATTTGTTTGATTCTATGGATTTCTTAATATTACATTCAATATTGAAACAGTCAGTTTTCAACTTGACTCTTTCACCTGCTATATATGCTATATAACAGTATTAATTTATATATAAATACCACCAACCCTCGTATATTTTATAATAATAATACTAATAAATTCCATCTAAAATTGAATCTAATTAAATCTATCATATGTGTGTGTGTGTATCGTTTAATATGTACTAAAGTATTCATTTATATACTCCTTTAGTCAAAATGCGCACATATATAGATTATTAATAATTGTTAGATGAAAAACTAATTGTATGTGTAACCGTAGACTACATATATGCTAGAATATAAATGTTAATAGATTACAAAACATTTCTTTTTCCATAATTTTAGATATTTATTAAATTATGCATTTTCAAAATTATTTAATTCTGCATATATCGGTAAATTAGAACGGTCAAGTTACATATATAATAAAATGTTTTTCTTAATCTTAGAGTTGTTTTTCTGGACATACTGTCGCCAATATAGTTAATCCTTACCAAAAATACAGTAATTAAAAATGTAAAAATAGAATAAAACGGGGAAAACTGAATAGATTGACCTATTTAAAATTAAAAACAATAGGCTCCCTTGGTGATTGACCACTGGCGTACATCCCAAGAAAAACAATTCTCGGAAAAGACAGCCAAGAAAACAATTCTCGGAAAATACAGTAATGAAAAAGAAGGGGGGGGGAGTATGGTATAAAAGAGGTAGCAGCCACCTTTGGAGGCACTCAATAAAAATTTTCTAAAGAGTAAAAAGAAAAAAAATATTAAAATACAGTAAATTAATAAAATGTCGGAGTAGAAAGGCGTCAAACCTAGCCTTCTGACAGGCAAAGAACCATCTAAGCCAAGAAGAGGAGCAGATCACCGTGAAAACATGCTCGCTGTCCAAGGAAACCCGCAGTACGAAGAAACACCAAGCTCAAATGGTAAATATTCTTCTCATCTAAAATCTTCAATCAAAAGCTAGCTTAACTTCAAACTAATGGCCATCTTAAAACATGTATTTGATTTGACAAACTTAATTTAAAAGTCACCTAAAAATATAATAATTGATAACTAATTAAACCCTAGAGTCTTGCCTGATTTTAAATATAAGAGTCTAAACTTAAGTGTAAACTGATTGTGATTATAAAAATTATAATTTAAACCTGAGAGATAAAATGTTAAATGATTTAACGTATTTTAGTTGAATTAAGCTTTATTATTTTATGATCTAAAATACGCGCATTCACACACATCTTTTATTAATGAAATTGCATTGTTTTATGTTTTGGTTTACTCGCAAAATATAGTTTGATTTGGTTACGTATTGATTTAAATTAAATAATTAAATGCTATCTATTTCAATTTGTTTAATGTGGAAATTAATTTTTATAATGATTTAAATAATATGTAAGATTTCTATAATAATTTGTATGTCAAATCAACGATAATATCCGTAATCGTTGATTTCTAAGATAGCTTTAAAAGACCGAATCAAACATGTTTTAGCGAACTGTATACTACTTGCTCTTTTTAAATAAGCAATTAATTATCAAACTTATTTAAATTTATTATGATTTAAAATTGTATTTCTTGTGATTATCTATGCCAATATTATTATTATTTAGTTACATTATATTGTTTATGCTATAAAATTGCAAAACCGAGCTTTATTCTTAATTTAAACTATTCGCGAGTGTTAAATAAAAATTCGCTCGCATATATATATATGTAAGTGCGCGCATATATAAGACGTATAATTATATACGAAATAAAAAGCTCTGTTTTGGAAAGGATAATATGTCTACAATTAAGGGTTATTACAAACGTAGCATCACCTTAAAATAGATTTGCATTTTAAATTGATATTTTAAATTAATACCTAGATAAAGTGATATAACTTCAGCATAAATTTATATGTTTATATTTTAATTCCCCATATGCTGTAAATCCTCCTCAAGCTAAATAAGTCGTAGCCTATATAGCTAACTCTATAGATTGGATCCATAAATTCCCTTTATTTGTACTATTTCAAAGTACTATAATATGAACTGATATGGGATAGTTTCATGAAAGAAACTTGATTTTAGCGTCGTAATTTTAAAAATGATTATTAGTCAGTGGTGCATATGTCTCCTTACGAAACGCTACGGCGTATATTCTTTTTGCTGTATTTCTGTAATGGTTGCATACCCTCACCCTGCATCATTACCTTAGTTTGGGCAATTATTACTTTAGATGGTGTCTGGTACATGCCAGCCCATCTCGCTTATCTTATCATGGAGCATGAGTCTCCACATTCCTCGTCCAAAAAAGGAGCATGTGACTCAAATAGAGCGTAAGACTCCCATATTTTATAAATTGCCCAACCTGCCGAACCAAATGGCCTCCTACATTACAGCAATGAGAATCAGTCCTCGGGAACTGTTACTTGGTAAAAATCCCATGAGTAAGGAACATATGAGACGCAATAAGACTTAAAAGTTATATGCTTTTCTATACGCACTAGTATCTGAAATATAACTTCCGTTAGTCAGTTCAACCCGCCACTTAAATAGTAAATCAGCATTGATCTGATATAGAATCCAATCTAAGTAGTATTTTACTGTGTAGAGAATATATTGAAATATTCGCGCTAAGTAAATTAATGATAATTTATGTTCTTTACTAAATTAATTGTCACTTTTACTAATATGCAAATCTAAATCCTTATAGCATAAACCTGGCATAGAAAATAAAAACCCATGAGCAAATTCAAATCGTTCTGCATCAAAATGTATATTAAGCTCATGTATAAATTCACTGCAAAATTATTTTATCACCTGCGTGTGATTGAAATATATGTACATAAGCCAAATAAACCATTGTAATTTGCGTATTATCACCTGCGTGTGACATAAGGTTACACATATATAGAACGGAAATGTAAAACCTCTAAAACATTATTAATTGTAGAGAAAGATAAATTCATTATTAAATAAATAATCTGTGTAAACCAAACC
This sequence comes from Epiperipatus broadwayi, assembly GCA_028023455.1. Taxonomy (NCBI): domain Eukaryota; kingdom Metazoa; phylum Onychophora; class Udeonychophora; order Euonychophora; family Peripatidae; genus Epiperipatus; species Epiperipatus broadwayi. The sequence continues at coordinate 18,516 of JAQFVV010015191.1, forward strand.
AGTTAATTATGTACATTCAAAATTATTACTAAACAGCATCACTTACGTGTGAACCCTTTTAAACTGTAAATACCTTATTCACCTGCGTGTGAAATTAAACCCTTGCTTATTTATTATAATTTTAAATAATTGTTAGCATTTAATATTATTAAATTGATTTAAAATTTAATATAGTTTCTTGTCTTAGTCTTGCTCACCGACTCAATTTTATTTACTTATTAATACTTAATTTTAGTGTTATTGAAATTTTATTTATAATTTATAATGATAAGTGTGCCACATGATACCTATATAGATGTGTTATACAAATACCCATTGCTCCACATCTTATGTATAACTGTTGAGCTACTGCCGGCACGTTAGGGATTAAAACGCTGCTGTGACCTCAACTGTGTCATTTGTAAGGTTGTAAGTCTATGAGCAATGGTAGAGGAACTAAGGTGAGACCAGAGCCGTGGCCTCCACCACCGTAAACCTGGTCGGCCTTAGGATGATCTATCGGAGTTCTAGGTTTTGTTGCGCAAATGTACATATTTGACTGTTAC
>JAQFVV010015192.1:0-19039 GCA_028023455.1 Epiperipatus broadwayi
TTAAAGCTACACATATAATCACATTATATATCTTCATTTTAGAGAAAAAAGAAGAAGGAAGTGATTAATTTATAATAAAGTGAAGTAGAGAAAAGGAAAAAAAAATAATATAAACAACTTTCTTTTTAAGAAATGTAATAGTATCAAAAGTAAATGATTGCATATACATTTTTTTTAAAAAGTGTAAAAATTTAGAATTGGAGTGGGGGGGGGGGAGATATTCTAAAATAAAAGTTGAAATTAGCTCTCCTCTTTTATAAATTACAGAAAAAAAATGTATGTATGAGAAAAATATATAATAATAAGTAAATGTAAAAAAAATCAAAACAAAAGCAATTTGAAAAGGGAAAACTTTTAAATGTAATTAGTAAAAGATTACTGTCTGATAAAAGAAAATTAGAACTAACATTTAAATGAATTAAAACCATACAAACTATTTCATCATTATAAAATGATCAGATAGTTAGATTAATCTCAAAATGAGATTAGATAGTAGAAAATGCAAGAATTAATTAAACTTGATCTAACTCATGATAAAGATAAAACAATGGGAGGGAAAAGTATAAATGATTAAAGGAGAAAGAAATTATTAGGTAGTCAGATTATTATGCAACTTCAGAGTATAAGTATTATTGCTATTATTATTAATGCTCAACTGTGATATTATTATTATTCAAAATAAAGAAGAGAAGTCAATCAGAAAAGATTGTTGAAAAAACTGTCCATGTTTCCAATACGCTTGATACTTGACACATTCATCACTGAAGGTTGACATATCAACATGCAGGAAGTGTACAGCTGGTTTTCAAGCCCAAGTCCTCAGTACTATCAGATATCCTCAATCTGGTCCCAATGCCTGATCTGTGATATGTAAGCTCTTGGTACTCTCTCTCTCCCATTTTCAACCTGAAGAACAGAAAGGAAACAAGAAACTATCGATGGAAAACAAAAGGCCAAAAAGTTGGTAGTTAACAAGTGACAAGGAAACAAATGGGAAATTGAACCTTTTCTTCTCCTATTATATATGTGTTAATGAGATTAATGAACTATTATAATTATAGCCTAAAGTAATCTTTAACAGTTCTTGTGTTAAGTTTATTATATTATGTTATATTTATATGAGAGTGTGCAAAATAAATATTGGTTTGATTTATTGCTACTTGGTCAATTCTCTCTCTCTCTCTCTCTCTCTCTCTCTCTCTCTCTCTCTCTCTCTCTCTCTCTCTCTCTCTCTCTCTCTCTCTCTCTCTCTCTCTCTCTCTCTCTCTCTCTCTCTCTCTCTCTCTCTCTCTCTCTCTCTCTCTCTCCCTCCCTCCTCCCTCCCTCCCTCCCTCCCTCCCTCCCTCCCTCCCTCCCTCCCTCCCTCCCTCCCTCCCTCCCTCCCTCCCTCCCTCTCTCTCTCTCTCTCTCTCTCTCTCTCTCTCTCTCTCTCTCTCTCTCTCTCTCTCTCTCTCTCTCTCTCTCTCTCTCTCTCTCTCTCTCTCTCTCTATTGTAACTGTATCACCAGTAAATTAGTTTTTAAATAGTTATATGTGTTAGATAAATGTGCCAAAGATCCCCCCTCACAACTGAAAAGAGGAGCTAGCTTGGGATGTGTCAAGAGCTGGATTGTGTGCCTGTTAACTGAAACATGCCAACTATATAACATATGTTTTGCTGGTGCCTGAGCTTCAGCTCAAAACAAATAAAGTGCTTTGGATGGCAGGGTTTGAGTTCAGCACTCAAAATTGGCCATGGTCAGAAACATCATCATGTTGTGCTTTTTATAGCCCAATCTAGCCATGTTTAACATTGATGGCTATGCTATCAATGGTATCCTTCCTTCTTCTTGAAGGGACAATCTGTTCCAATAGTATTAAAGATAGTTAAACCAGATATTAAAGTAAAAAAAATATTAAAACTTGTTAAAATCTTTAGATTCCCAAAGATATTGAAATTGTGTTTAGAAAAAATATGAAAGATATTTAAATCCAATTAAACAAGAATATTCTGTGAATCCAGTGTAAACATCATTCACTGTGGGTGCAAGATGCCACAAATTTTTAGCAGAAATAAAATCTTAGATTAAAATAATAATAAAAATTAAAAATTAAAAACTAGAAATCCAGATAAATGCAAAAGTGCATCATCATCATCATCATCATCATCATCATCATCATAATAATAATAATAATAATAATAATAATAATAATAATAATAATAATAATAATAATGATGATGATGATGATGATGATGAAGTTGGTGAGCAATATGAAAAAAGAACAGACTAAAGCAAACAAATTGTAATATGAAAAATAGAAAATACATATAAAAGGTAAATAAAAAGAAGGGAGACTAGAGAGATAAATATTGTTTTTATATATATGGGAATATTGATAGTCAGGTGGTCATTAGAAAAAACTAAAGGGTTTGGAGTTGGTCAAATACTTCATTCAAATTAAGTTGTTTTTAAAGAAAAAGGATAAGAATATTATATAATAAATAAAAGTTATAAAAGAAAAACTAGAAAATGGATACTCAAAGTAAAAAGGAAAACCCAAACAGTGGAAAGGGGAGGCAAATGAGGAAATGGAGGAAGGAAATATAGACATAAAAGAAATCATAAGATTGCAAGGATATAATAAGGGAAGACAGACAGAAATGCTGAGAAAAGAAATAGAACAGTGAATGATGAAAATCACTATAGTACAATGTCAGAATAGAAAAATAATAGAAGGCATAAGAATAGATATGGAGAAAGATAGTAAAGAGAATAGTTAGATTGGAAAATAAACAGAAAAAAAATAAAAAAGGAAAGATCAGATATAAGTAAATCAACAGAAGAAGTTAACATAGTAAAATTAAGCAGGAAAGAGGACACAATTAATTTAAAAATCAAGAAGAGCATAAATATTGACAATATAAAACAGAAAAATGCAAGTATGTACATGCATTTAAAGAATAGCCCTGTTAATGTAAAGGAAGTTGTAAAAATAAAATTGTGCTGAAATGAAAGCAGCTGAGAAAATGGCTGAGTTTTTTAAAGCATTCATCAGCATAAGGTCAGATTATGAAGCCAAAAAAAGAAGTTAAACTTTTTGAAAAAGAGGAAAATATAAATATTATAGATTTAGGCTTATATAAAAATGATTGGGATAAAAAAAATAGATATAGGGAGATGTAATTATAAAAAAGGGGATGATAATAAATACACCCGCAAAGAGCCAAAAATGAATCACCTGGAACACCAAGCCAAGCTTTGGAATAGGTCACAATTTCCTGAACCAGGCAGGTATGTAAAAAATCCAAAAGAGCTGTCTGACAAACCTTAAGAAAAGCTACAATAATTGGACAGATTTTTAGGTAACAGAAAAAAGACATAATAATAAATAAATACCTGGATTATACAAAAAATGAATATATATATTGAGAGTAAATGATGGGAATAAGTTTCAACAAATGAAATAAAATAATGTGTTTGAAGGTTAATAATGGAAGTTGAGTAAAGTAAAAGAATTTTTTTTAAAGAATCAAAATACAATGATGAAAAGAATGGTCAGATGATTAAATAACTAAAACATTTTTAATGATTAATGATTAAAAAAACACAAAAACTTATAAGTAAAGTTTAATAAAAAAAGTTATAAATAAATTATAATAATAAGCTGAATGTTTTCAAGGATCCATGCCTCATAATAATAGCTTTCTTAAAAATATATAATAAAATATATGCAAAGATATTTAAATTAGCATGTGATACATGTTCCATTTCTTTCATATATCAAAGCAAGTGTCTTTTCTATTTATAGCATTAATATTTCCATTAATATAGAATGCTTTTTATTTTTCTCCTATGATTATTCAATTCTGTGCATAAAATTACAGGATTAGCAGGTGTAAAATTGTATCCAGAATTCATGGCATGCTCAAGAAGTACAGAAGTATTGTTGTTCTTCTGAGCTCTATTGTAAGTGTACAGGTATTGAGCAAGTCTAGTATTAATAGTAGATTTAGTTTCACCATAATATACAGCTTGGCATCCATCTTGAGAGCATGATATGGAATATACTATATGTGGGGTGAATGATCAATCAATATGATCTTTTGGGTTGTTGATCAATCTGTTAGAATTAGGAGTTTTAAATCATATTTTAAACTTATTGATTAATGCATTAATTTGTTTGTTAGATATTTTGGAAATGTAAGGAATGGTAATTCTAGAAAATTGAATATGTGGTATAATATTATTTATTTTATTATGAAATTTAGTAATTTTATTTTTTGTAGATTTAAATTTAAAACCTGCCGTCATTAAATCTTTAACTTTAAAATACAAGATTTGTGGAATTTGAATTGATAACATTTGCTTCTGCTTTGTTTTTTTAATTTAATGGCAGTTGAGGCAGGATTAAAAAATTAACTAAAAGTACTTCTGCAAATTTAAGGATTGTTTATAATAATTTGTTACCATTAAACTTATTATTTTTATTATATATATAAAAGATTTATATCTTAAACTCTCTTATATTTTCGAAAGTAGGAATATCTTGCATCACATTTGTGATACAGACATATATATTTAGCATTTTATTATTAAATAATTGGAAATTAATAGACTATCACATATGAACATTTCAAATTATCAATCAATGATATATTGTATATTCAATTAGATTGTATATATATATATATATATATATATATATACAATCTAATTGAATATATAATATATATATATATATATATATATATATAACTATTCAAAACAATACAATAATTAATACAGTAACAATATTTTAAACAAATATATACCAATTTAATAGAAGTACTTTCAACTATCTATGTAGTCGTTGTCAACTAGACTCAAATTGTATTAGAAAAAACCGTTACAAATGTAAACAAAAGCAATACGACATACATCAATTTTCCCACAATTCATTAATTTTTATATTGGCTGTCTGTCTATTTATCAACTGTTGCTTTTCACTTTTTATTAACATAGCTTCTTTAATTTTGCGTTTATTATTATTTCTTTCAATACACAGAATTTTAACTTTATTAAAATCAAAATCAAAACCATAATTACATGTTACATTATGATAAAAAAATACTGATGGTGATACATCATCATTTCTAACATTCTCTTGTCTTGATTTTTGCACTCGTTTATATAATAACAAATGCTCCCTTGATCTTTTCTCCAATGTACATCGAGATTCCCCAATATAAGCCTTTCCACAAAAACATAGCCATTTATATATTGCACAACTTTGATTTAAAATACCACACCTATTTTTTGAATTATTTATTAATCTATTTAAATTAGGAGTAATATAAAATGCAACTCGACATATATTTTTATATATCTGTTTTATAAATTTAACCTGTTCATTACAAATAAATGGTATTGATATCCAAGTATATTTTATTTTATCAATATCTATAGCATCTAAAATATTTCTATTATTATTAAACTTAGTAACAATATTATAAATTAATTTATGATCATATCCAACATTTAACAAATCCATAATAAATACATTTATGTTACTTATTTTATCAGAACTATATTTACATAATTTATTATTCCTAAATAAAAATGATTTTAAACTGGATAATTTATGTGCAATTGGTACATTTGAATACCAAGGAATATATCCTCTTTTTTCAATATCTTTTATTACCATACAATAATCTAATTTATTTTTATTACGTGTAACTTTAATATCTAAATACTGAATTGACTTTTTTTCTTCAAAAGATTTACTCCATTTTAAACCTTCTAAACTATTTAATTCATTGAATAATACATTTATAATATCTAAACTTCCACAAACGAAAACATCATCAACATACCTGTAATAAATTTTAATACCTTGGCAATATATATTATGAAGATATAATTCTTAATACTAATATATAGTGCCAAGGTATTAAAATTTATTACAGGTATGTTGATGATGTTTTCGTTTGTGGAAGTTTAGATATTATAAATGTATTATTCAATGAATTAAATAGTTTAGAAGGTTTAAAATGGAGTAAATCTTTTGAAGAAAAAAAAGTCAATTCAGTATTTAGATATTAAAGTTACACGTAATAAAAATAAATTACATTATTGTATGGTAATAAAAGATATTGAAAAAAGAGGATATATTCCTTGGTATTCAAATGTACCAATTGCACATAAATTATCCAGTTTAAAATCATTTTTATTTAGAAATAATAAATTATGTAAATATAGTTCTGATAAAATAAGTAACATAAATGTATTTATTATGAATTTGTTAAATGTTGGATATGATCATAAATTAATTTATAATATTGTTACTAAGTTTAATAATAATAGAAATATTTTAGATGCTATAGATATTGATAAAATAAAATATACTTGGATATCAATACCATTTATTTGTAATGAACAGGTTAAATTTATAAAACAGATATATAAAAATATATGTCGAGTTGCATTTTATACTACTCCTAATTTAAATAGATTAATAAATAATTCAAAAAATAGGTGTGGTATTTTAAATCAAAGTTGTGCAATATATAAATGGCTATGTTTTTGTGGAAAGGCCTATATTGGGGAATCTCGATGTACATTGGAGAAAAGATCAAGGGAGCATTTGTTATTATATAAACGAGTGCAAAAATCAAGACAAGAGAATGTTAGAAATGATGATGTATCACCATCAGTATTTTTTGATCATAATGTAACATGTAATTATGGTTTTGATTTTGATTTTAATAAAGTTAAAATTCTGTGTATTGAAAGAAATAATAATAAACGCAAAATTAAAGAAGCTATGTTAATAAAAAGTAAAAAGCAACAGTTGATAAATAGACAGACAGCCAATATAAAAATTAATGAATTGTGGGAAAATTGATGTATGACGTATTGCTTTTGTTTACATTTGTAACGGTTTTTTCTAATACAATTTGAGTCTAGTTGACAACGACTACATAGATAGTTGAAAGTACTTCTATTAAATTGGTATATATTTGTTTAAAATATTTTATTATAATTGGAATACAGACATTGATTAATAATTTATATATATATATATATATCGATGTTTTATGATCTATTCATTACATATTCATATTTTTAATCATATAATTAATATTTATTTATTAAAAAATTTTAATTTAACTTAAATTAAATAAACTTATTTTAATTATTGTCTGGTTGTGCAAACAAATTTATTGCTTAATAACATTTGAATAAGAACAGATAAACTGTCTATACCATAAAATTTATTTGAAATAACTATATTTCATAATCTAGAAATCAATTTCCAATATTAGTAGGTAAGTATGGTTATATTATTATTATTTATTGATTTCTATAGGTATTATCTGACTATACATAAATTTTATATGATAATTATAATCAAATATTTCCATATTTTATCTAAATTATTATTGTTAGATAATTATTGGATTGAGTTCATTGTTAGTCAATAATAAATTAATCTTATTCAATTATATGGCTGATAGTAGTATATTTTGTTCTGTTAGAAGTCAGAATGATTTTCTATATTTAAATTTAATTTTAGTTGATGTGGATCATAAATCCAATTAACTATTAAATTTTAATATTCATACTTGATTATAATAATTGCTAATAACTATTTCTATATGATTTTATTGTTATAATATACAGTTTTAATAATATAGCTACAGGAAATTTAAAATAAATTAATATTAGTCTGTTGTACTTGAGTAAATATCCAATAGAAATCTACTGTTTGTTTTATATACTGGTATGATTAGATATTATAGATTTAAGATTATCTAATAGGTTCATTGATATTACATCATTATTAAGTATTTCATTTTATTATAACTGGCTCAATTAACAAGAATAAGGTTGAGTTAGTATAATTTATTATTTATTTTTTCTTTATGTTGTTATAAATAATGTGATTGGTAATGGTAAATTAAAATAAAAATTTAGCATGGATAAGTTAATATTATTTATCATTTTATTAAAAATAGAATTTAAAATTAATTAATGGGTTGTATATTTATTTAGATATTATGAATGTTGTACATTCATAGGACTTAATAAAACTTTTATCTCAATCATCACAAATTACTTTATTTGAATATGATCATCATTAAATTTTACCATACATTTATATGTTTATAAGCAATGTTTGAATAATTGGGTATATTAGAATTTAGTTGTTTAATGATTTATTATGGGTTTCATTTGATTATAAGTGAAATCTATTTTAATAATATGTCATTGTTTTGGGACAGTGATATATGACTTAATTGCATTATTTTAATCTCTTTTAAGTATGGGTTGTATTTAGGCAATTTGAAGTGATGATTTTGTTTGTTTTCTGTTTGTTATAAATTCTGACTCAACTCATGAGGCTATAATAAAAATTATCATCATTGTTTTGTTTTATTGTAGTTGACAGTCAGATATATTAAGAATTATATTAAGTACTGAGTAATTAGTTAATAACTGATATTTATTTAATTTAGTATATTATATGTATTTTGTTATGAACAATATCATTATTTATGGGTATTTAAAAAATTATTATTTTTATTTGAATTACATTTTACTCAGATATAAATAATGTCCAACTTTAGGGATCATTTTCATTCTATTACTTAGGATGACCAATGACTGAGATATATTTTATTCAGGTTTTATTAGTTGTTATTTTATTGCACATTCAATCTGTTACAAATGCTACTTAAATGATTGGGGGGGTTGCATACACATATATTTATTCTATTATAAATGATTCTGTAATTTTCAAGGAATGTTTAAAAATTATCACTCTATTATGGTTTTATCAGATATGAATTGTTACAAATGGATCCCAAATCTGTAGTGCATTAAAAAAAGAGTGTATCTACATTTTATCCGATTACAAATGGTGTTATAACTTTAAGGATCATAATGAGTTATTTCATAATCATTTTTGTGTCAGTAATAAAATGGCTAAAACCTGCAGGAAAACTTTTTATAAGCTTGAAACCAATTGGTCTAGGGATAAGGACCTTCTGATAAAGATTTTGAATTCTTTCTCTTTCAGGACTTATAAATTAAAGTTTGATTGGCACTAGTAATAAGCTCCCTCTAGTGAAAATATTCAATCTACTGAAATTAATAGCTGTGATATTTATCAATAAGTCAAAATCAGATAGAAGAAACTTATTACTAAGAACTCTTCCATATATTTTATGATATCTCTTTTTTTAACTTTCAATAGCTACAACATGCTTTAGTTATGTAAATGCTACAAGTAGTATCTCACATCACTTCTAAGAAGAGTATTTGTTTTATATAAATATCATTTCAAATTTTACTTTTTTATTATAAGCATTATTTATATACATATTAAAATGTTGTTTGATCAAATCAAAAGTTTTTTATAAATCAATATAAAAATCCTCTACTTCTTTATCAGGAATAATAACTTGTTGTGGCACAAATCTAAATTATCTGTATTTAATATCTTCCATTAAGATGAATAATTATAATTTTTCACTGTGTCTGATTACCATAATCTCCAAAATGTTATTTTCCACTTTTTATTTGTAATGAATCCCACTGTTCTCTTTTTATTTTAATTTCATGAAGTCCAACAATGTCCCTTTAATATTAGACAGCTCTTTCTCCACTTGAAAGTGATCTGAAATTGCAAGTGCCTAAACAAAAGGTCATCATCAAAGAGCAGCCTGGAACTGCAATATCACACTTTGCATTTGCCACCAAGTGATGTTTTTACTGGTAACTTTACATCATTTTGCAAATAATAATCATAATTTGCTTTTACGAGATTATTTATATCTATTTTAAAAAAATATTATTTGTACACACATTTATTTTGCCTTGAAGAAAACTTAATTGATACTTTAGTTAAAAACTATCAAACAATTAAGAATAAGGACCATGATCTTTTTCAATTCTAAATTCAAACGCAAAAAGTTAATAAATCCACCCACTGGCTGAAATGTGTTGGTTTGTAGTCAATCCATGTTCGTATATTACACATATACTAATAATATCAAGGACAAGAACGTATGAATGGACATTAATTTGCCAAGTTCAGTTCTTCCAAGTCCTCAAAGAAGAAACAAAGGTTCGTCTTACAGTTAATAGTAATCTTCTTTCTGCAGCCATATATATATTATCGCATTTTTTACTCTATAGTTCTGTAAATACAAAGTGTTTCTAAGTAATCTGACTAATCAATTAAAAATATATCTATTTAAAATTCTCATTAAAACTTAATCTCATCTTAAATTAAAATGATTGTGCTAAAGTTGTAACATTCTTTGTATTGAAGTTTTACTAATAGAACTACGATTATTTCTTTAAAAATTATGATTATAACAACATAATAATTAGAATTTTATTTTATTTTTCAAGAAAGTTTACAGTTTAAATTTTTTAGGTAGTGAATCTATAACCAATCTAGATGATCATTTAATTATTGATTAACAAATAGATCTCAAAACTATTTACTTAGAAAAGAACTAAAGGGGAAATAACGGTAAATCTCCAGCATTTTCTCTTTAACTAGAGAGATATTTTCTTTTTAATGTTATCTATAGAGAGATACCAAAGAAGCCTTTTGTTCTGCAATGGTCTTTCTAAAGACTATTTTACTTTTATACATCGACTATTTGATTACTTTTCTTTCCTAGTATTATGAAACCCGCTTTTCAAAAAAAATTGTTTATCACATACAAATGTGTGTATATATATATATATATAATTCAAAGTATGTAATAGTAAAACCTAAAAGAAAAACCATGTATCCAAAGAGAATTTTTAAAAAAGCATATAGAAATGTATATTCGCATGTTTATTTTTTTATTAGCCAGTAGTTTTGTTAACATAGAAAAAAAAATTATAAAAAAAAGGGTGTAGATGTAATTTTCTATTATTATTTTTTATACCATTTTTTAAATCCTGATTTTTTGCTCTTTATATTAGAATTAATGAGCTTTTGCAAAAGTGAAGGCAACGATAGTTAGTAGAATTTTCTTTCTTTTTTTTTTTTTTTTTTTAAGAATAGTTTAGAAGAAACAGAAAATAGTAATTAAAAAACTTTTTGAGTGAAATAATGAGATAAAATATTTATTTATAATACAGTATAAAAAAAAATAATGAAATAAAAAAACATCATTAAGAACACTAAACAATAATAAATTTATTATAAGTTTTCTAATTTATAAAGTGATATTTTTGACTATAAAATTGTACACTACTACTATTTTGTAAATTTAGCATGCATAAAAATAAAGTTATGCAAATATGAAAATTAACTATAGTATGCTAATTTGAAAACAATAAGCACTAATTATGCAAATTAAAAATATGCCAAATAAAAACTACCCAAAGACTCGATGCGTGCCTGCAATATTGTGTGGGTAATTTTACGTGGCAAATGCAACACGTTTAAGTAAAGCCATATGTAACAGTCAAGTGCAATGAAGCAGTATAGTGCCACACTGTACGAACTGTGAGTGCATAGATTAATGCAGAGAAATACAATTATAAGAAATTTCAAGAAGTTTCCATATTTTATTTCCAAGTTTGATTAACATTAAATCAACCCAGCAAGCCGTTGGTTAAAGTTACTAATATTTCTACTAATTCATTTTACATTTATATTTAGAGTAAATAAACTCGTATTATTGAGTATAAATTTTTGACTTGTGTATTTATTTTCTAAAAATAAATTAATGTGTTCCGTCTGCTAAGGTCAACCCTGCCCCTGCATCATATTAGTTACCTATAAATTATATATATATGTAACTAACTTTCTGATATTTTAATATCCTAATTTATTTTATTTTACAAAATATTATTATAATCAATAAAGCAAGTCATATATATCGTGACATTGCTTTATAAAAAGCTAGTATTTACAAAAATGCAATATAGAGAGCATACCAATAGTTCAAACAAGCTCTTATTAATAAGTGTGGTAAGAAAAAAACATTTAGAATATATGGAATATTCTTATCTCCAGACCGATTGTTTTCAAAGTTATGGCTCATCTCAGTGAGCAGCCAGAACTTTCAAACACTAGATCTAAAATATGAATTCAAAAGTCAGCACTTATTTATTAAAAGACATCACCACAAATTATCAAATAAATAAAAATGTTGGTTCAGCATGTTTTACAAGTGGTCATATCTGTGTTTCACAGATTGGTTTATATAATCATTGCAAAACTCATTTGTCGAGCTGTTCTCTCTCTCTCTCTCTCTCTCTCTCTCTCTCTCTCTCTCTCTCTCTCTCTCTCTTTGGAGTTTGAATGATTATTCTAGTTTCTGAGTAGCTGCTATATGTATGTATGTATTATGTATACATATATGATGCTCAAGCCAGTTGTCTCAAAATAAAATTTTCAAATTATTTAAACTTAATTTGGCTGATGTTTGTCTTAGTGCTTCTATTTCTCAATTGTCTGAACAATATTCTCGAGCTTTTGCTTTCTTCCTGTGTCTAGTCAGCTCAGACTATCATTCTCATCCACTTTTGATCACGATAAACAAATTTTCCAGATATGCAGTGATCTGATGGTGCCCTCTGTGATTAAAAGGGGGTTGAGTGTCTGGTACAATATATTTTGGTACAATATAAACTGAGAAATAATTATATTTAGTACAACTAATGCAACTTAAATACTAACCCCTTATTGCTAATTTTAATAATGCAATTTTCCTGGTTTTCATCTCCATGCTATAATTATTTTTTATATCTATTACCAATCATAAACTATACTAATTTACAAGTCAGGATTGAATATAAATATACTATAATTATATCAAATTAAATATGAGATCAAAACCTAAATATCACAATGTATACTTTTAACCTTATATATATATATATATATATATATATATATATAAGGTTAAATATATGTGTGTTAAAAATATATATATATATATATATATATACTTTTTAACACACATATATTTTATCATCTTTACTTTAATCTCTTTTATTACTGTTATATTTATAAGAACTTAGATTCTTATTACCCCAATTATCATAATCCTATAAAATAAAATAAAAATTTTAAACAATTAATTATACATATAAATAAACTAAACTAAACTATTAATTTTTTATATATATTTAGTTACCACCACCCCTATCTTTATAATAATTATTTAAATTATAAAACTTAAGACCTATTCAAAGACAATGATAAAAATTTTATAATTTTTTTAAAAAACATATGATTTTCCAAGTTTCATCCTTGAGGAGTTTTAACTTCTATAATGGCCAAATCGTTTCCAACGTTGCACAATAACTTTGGTGTTCCCATCTCTGCTCTTATTTCTTTCTTAATAATATAAGGAGTTTGCTATTAACTGAAAGGAGACCCTTTGATTCCTCTTGGAGGCCTTAAAGGAACCGAGCAGGGCAAATTCCTAATGTCCACTCCATACGTTCTTGTCGTTGCAGCTGTTATTACTATATGTTTATTCATATAGTATACAAACATGGATGGGCTGCTCACCAACACGCATTAGCCAGCATGGTGAGTTTATTGGCTTTTTACCTCTGAGTTTAAGATCAAGAAACACCATAGTCTTTCTTCTCAGTGCCTGATAAGACAGAATGAATGTTTGTGTAAATGATAAAGATTTTTCCCAATTATACAATTATGACAGATAAAAATAAAGCATGGCCCTTAATCCCAGGAGGCTGTAAGGTCACCAACCAAGGCAGCGGTTGGTGGCCGAAGGCGGAGGGTGCTAAGAATATCCTGGAGGCGGACCCAGGCTGCCATTTGATGATGACTTTTTATTTAGGTACTTACAACTGCAGATCACTTTCAAGTGAAGAAAAATTGCAAGAATTAGAAGAAGAACTCTCTTATATTAAATGGGATATTATTGGACTTTGTGAAGTTAGAAGAAAAGGTGAAGAGATAATTGATTTAAAAAGTGGACATATGCTCTATTATAAAGGCACAAATATTGGAAATACAAGTGGAGTAGGATTCATTATAAATAAAAAGTGGAAGAACAATATTGTGGAGATTGATGGTGTATCAGACAGAGTGGCAAGATTAGTTATACAACTTAATAGCAGATATCAAATGCAGATAATTCAGGTTTATGCCCCAACAAGTTCTCACAGTGATGAAGTAGTAGAAGATTTTTATATGGATGTACAAAAGGCTTTTGATCAGAGTAAACAACATTTTAAAATTGTTATGGGAGTTTTAATGCTAGAATTGGTAAACAAATGAAAGATGAAAGTGTTGTAGGTAATTTTGGTTATGGTAATAGAAATGAGAGAGGACATAGACTTGTGGAGTTTGCAGAAAAGGAAAAACTTTATATTATGAATTCTTTTTTTGAGAAAAATGTTAGAAGGAAATGGACATGGAAGCATCCAAATGAAGGTACAGCAGAATTGGATTATATTTCGACTAACAGGAAATACATATTTCAAGATTGTAATGTTCTTAATAAATTTAACACAGGAAGTGATCATCGATTAGTAAGGGGTAAGATACATGTTAATGTAAAACTAGAGAGACAAAAATTATTAAGAAAAACTATATTTACAGTTGATATTCCTAATCTTCAGAAACATTCTAATGAATTTAAATTAGAACTTACAAATCGGTTTCAAGTATTAGTAGATTTTGAACATGATTCAGATTTGAATGAAATTAATATGAAAATAACTGATACACTTTTAAAAACTGCAACAAAGATAGCTGGTAGAAAAAAGCAGCAATTGACTGATAAAATTTCTACTGAGACTAGAGAACTTATGAAGAAAAGAAGGAATATGAAGATATGCAAGAATGATGCATTAAAAAGAATTGAATATCTCGAATTTTGTAAAATGGTGCGGAAAAGAGTTGAAAATGATATAAGAAAGTATAACTGTGAACTAGCAAGAAAAGCTGTAGAAGAAAATAAAAGTCTTAAGAATGTAAAACAACATTTTGGTATTGGTAGGAAATTTATATCTGCAATAAGGAAAAAAGATGGAATTATTACTAAAAAGAGGGATGACATTATGAAATTGGTAGAAGATTTTTATCAAGAATTATATAGTAATAAAGAACAAGTACCTGCTATATCTATTACATCTTCTGAATTGCCCAGAATTTTAAATGAAGAAGTAAGAAATGCAATTAAATGTATGAAAAAAGGAAAGGCTCCAGGTAATGATGGAATTATAATTGATATATTAAAAGAAGCAGGTGAAGAAACAGAAAAAATATTAGCAAAGTTATATACCAAATGTCTAAATGATAAAGATGTACCGGATGATTGGAAGAATGCAGTAATAATATTAATATTTAAAAAATGTGATAAAGAAGATATTAGAAATTACAGACCTATCAGCCTTTTATCAGTTTTATATAAAAATTTTACCAAGATAATTACAACTCGTCTACAGAGAACCTTGGATTTTCACCAACCAAGAGAACAAGCTGGATTTAAAAGTGGTTTTAGTACAGTAGATCATATTCAAGTATTGAGAGAAGTTATAGAAAGGACAAATGAATATGAGTTGTCATTATGTTTTGGATTTGTAGATTATGAAAAGGCATTTGATTCTATAAACATTTCTTCAGTGATTAAAGCATTGGATCATCAAGGTATAGATCCAGGATATTGTCATATTTTAAAGAATATTTATAAAAATGCAACAGCAACAATTAGATTACATAATGATACTGGGAAAGTCAACATTGAGAAAGGTGTAAGACAAGGTGACTCCATATCTCCAAAACTTTTTACAGCAGTGCTGCAAGAAGTATTTTGTGGATTAAAATGGGAAACTAAAGGAGTGAAAGTAAATGGAGATTATTTAAGTCATTTAGATTTCAAGATCAGATGATGTAGTTGTTTTTGCAAATAATGCTTCCGAGCTGCAGGAAATGTTGCACGAGTTATCAGATGAAAGTAGGAAAGTAGGACTAAAGATAAATGTTAAAAAGACTAAAGTAATGTTTAATCGATTTGCTCCAAATATGAAAATAAAGATTGATTATGATGAATTAGAAGAAGTTAAGAGTTACAAATACCGTTGGTCAGATTATTAATACAGATGGAAACATAATAGAGGAAATTAATCATAGAATTAAACTTGGTTGGAGTGCTTTTGGTAGAAATAACTTGATATTAAAAGGAAATATGCCTATGTGTTTGAAAAGAAAGGTTTTTAACAAATGTGTTTTACCAGTTCTTACTTATGGATCTGAGACTTGGACACTTAATAATAGAAGATCAATACAGAGACTTCAGACCACTCAAAGAAGTATGGAGAGATGTATGTTGGGAGTAACAAGAAGAGATCGAAAACGCAATGTATGGGTAAGAGAACAAACAGGTGTTACTGACCTCATTGAAAAAATTAAAAGATTGAAGTGGAGTTGGGCTGGACATATTGCTAGAAGAGATGATAATAGATGGACAATTGAAATTTTAAACTGGATTCCAAGAGATTGTAAAAGACCCAGAAGGAGACCACATGTAAGATGGATGGATGAAATAAGAAAATGTGTAGGGGTGATGTGGAGAAGAGAAGCTAAAGATCGGAGAAGATGGATTAAACTTGGAGAGACCTTCATCCTGCAGTGGATTGATAATGGTTGATAATGATGATGACGCACAAAAAAAAAACTCCAAGGTAAACAATTTAACATTTACTTTTACTTGATGACAAAAACTATTTCTAAGTTGATTATATATATATATTTGTTTTTTTTTATTGTAGATACCTTTAATTTTATTATAATACTAAATGGTCATAAATCCAACTTTTTTTCCACTATTTACTTTATCCTATAACTATTCCTCATAAATATCGTTAACATACGTGATATACATTTTAAATACGACAATATTTATTTCATAAGTTTATTCCATCACTTTCATCCAAATTTATATTTCTTTCTTATTCTTATATTACCATGGCTTATTTAATTTTCTCCCACTCCTTGTGTTTTTCATCTCACTTTACCATTAAATAGTTCATTCATCTTCATAGTAAACAGTTACAGTCTTATCAAAATGTCGATAAAATATTTCTTTAAATATTTTTCTTTTAGTTCATCCAATATCAACACCTTTTAATTTTATATCATTCATTTACAATGTAAATTTTCTCTTTAAACTTCATCTTATATAACTGTTTTACTAAAATAATAAACCATTTTAATGTATTTTATATAATTTAAATTATTAGCCAGATAGCTTCTGCTTGCTCTCTTCTAGTGTTAAATAAACTTGCCTTAGACAAGTACTTCCATTAGCACTATTTACTAATTCAATTTTTATCACTTTAAAGTTTTTATAATTTACTTTGTCATAAACATCTTTTTTTTTTTTTTTGGTTTATCCACAAATTCCAGTTTAATCCTTTATAATTTTTACTGCAATCACGATGTATAATTGTTTTAGCTGACTTAATAATTAACTGATTAGGTATTAACCTAATACTCACTATTTTTCCAGTGAATCCTTTGTTATCTTATACCATATTTGCATGAATTCACAGCTTTTTCTCTCCATTGTTCTAGAACTTTTAGAGATATAACAATTCCAAGATATTTTCCAAATTATTGAACATTAATTTCACCAGTAGAGTCTTAAAATGTATTTACTCCATAATTTTTTTGAAAATACTTTATAACATAGTTTTAGATTATCAAATGGATCATAATTAGTTACTTTTTAAACTAATAATAATGATATTTAAAATAATTTAAGCTAAATTTGATAGAATTAAATTACTTTCTTCATATCCTTAATAATTTCAATCCATTTTCTAAAAACGTTGTCTGCCTATTTTTAATATATTTCAAATCACGATCTCTCATTGGTTAATTTTTCTAATCTCTTTATATTGAATATTTAATTAGTTACAAACAACTTGAATATTTTTTTAAACCAATATTATCTGTTTCAAATATTTACTAAGAAAAAAAATAACAATACTTTTAATAAATTGAATAAAGAAAAACAATTAACTTTAAACCAATTTAGATCATTTTAATTTTATCCTGTACAGACTAAATCCTAAATTAATTCTATAAACTTCTTCATCACACAATAAATAAATAAATATTATCTTATTCATTTTTTAAAAAATAAATTAAGATTTTATCAGAAATAACCTTTACTTTATAATATATGTGCACAAACACGATTACCTATATCTATTGGACATTTTTATTTTTAAGATTATATTTGAACTTCATTGAAACTTTAAATATTATTATCAACAATTAATTATTAATAAATACTATTAAGTTATATTTTATTATTTTATTTCTTATATGCTTTTTAAATAAATACTTTAACCAAGACTGAGAGAATTTATATTACTTCAAGTTAACTAACCTTAAGTTTAAACCCCAAAGAATCAAAAATAACCTTTATTTTTCTTGGTTTAATAACTAAATATATTTACTTCATAAAATTTAGAATTATATCTCCTAAGATTTACTTCCAATTTAATTTATGATGAGGTGCACCAATATAAAAGAGTATAATATATATATCATCACTTTTTCTGATACTTTTTTTTCACTTTTGTCTGGCAACAAAAATAATTTCCACAGAACATTTTGGTGTTTCAAAATTACAATGAAGTTTCAGTAATTATTCATCTATGATTGGAAGCAACTTATTCAACAAAATCTTTAAAAATATCTTAGCTATAATAGATCATAATAAAATTTTACAATAATTACTGCTGTCTTATCTATTCTTTTTACTTTTAAAAAGATACTTTACAATAAGTTAAACTAACAAAAGCCCATCATATTTAGCATTCACTCTGAATAAGCATATTAAAATACAAAAATTATATTGAATTTTTTCAATATATCAAACTTATAAAGATTTAAAAATTATTAACTGCATTTTATTTTTATTTACTGATAATTCAGATGTAATTTAAGTGTAAAACAAATTTAAAAAAGAAAACATGGAATAATTACATGAATTATTAAGAATATGTACAAGTGTAAAAACACTTCAAGCATTTATAATTATGGAAATAACTATGATGCT
>JAQFVV010015193.1:0-19033 GCA_028023455.1 Epiperipatus broadwayi
CTTTTATATCACTTAAATATAACTTAAAATTTAAAATTTTTTTCATAATTGACCTTTCTACCCTACCTATGATCTACAGACAAGGGCACAATATAAACAAATTTTTTACATGTTGTCAGTAATGTGTTGCTTAGTTTTTAATTAAAAAATTGTTTGAATGTTATATTTTTACCAAAGATTACTAATATAGTAAAATTCTTTGTACATCTTGTATATAACATGTTATAGAATCTGTTTATTTGTGGGTTTTTTTTAGTTAGTTAATATTATAAAGAAAGCTGGAGAGATTCCAACCCAAAAATGATTTTGTAATGGCTTTATGAAGTATTTTAAGTCTATCATTATATGCATAGATTGGATAATGTATTAATTATATACTCACAATTACATGTTCCCATTTTCACATAAATCCCCAGTTTTTAAATTCTACTTCTGAAGTAGATATGCTTAGTGATTTTGAATGCTCCTGAATCTATGATTGAAACCCCAGTAAAAGAACATTATTGAGATCTTGCAAAATAAACAGTTTCTTATATCATAATTCTAGGGTTATTTGAAATGTTACTGGTTGAACATTCAGAAAGGAGTTCTTGATTTGTAATGTGCTTTAATGATGAAATTATATCTTGGTGATAAATCTATTTTGCTTAATAGTTTTTTATATATTTTTTATGAAACAATTTAATGTTTTGATATTTGATGGAAAAAATATGTGAAAGAATGGCAGGCTACTGCCAATGAAATGAACTTAGAAATGCCAGTAATATTTTACATATAATATTTGTGTATTCAAAAGCTTAATGTGATCATTTTTATCTCCAAATGGGATATTGTATTGAGAAATGAAATGCACTAGTGCTTGGAAAATTGCCCTTTCAGTATTAGCATCATAACTCCAAATAATGCTGGACAGCTTTCAAAAAAGTTGTTTTAAAAAAATATTTTAGATCTAATATATGACAGATTAAAAAAGTAAGTTAGATTACAGTTCAAGTTTTCTTTTAATTAGCAAGTGATAAGTGTCATGTTTCAATCTATTATTATAGAAAGTTATATATACCGTGTTTGTCATAGTTGTGACAAGTTCCAGTGTTTGAAAAATATTTCCAAACTTTTTTAATCTTTATTAAAAGGATTTTCTATTTCTGGGAAAGCTCTCTTTTGTGATGTCACAGCATTGTTATTAAAAATAAATAAATCTTATTAATGTGTATTTTATATTATGGTATACTTGAGCCATTTTAGCATACTTTAAAATACATAATAATGCTTCTTTCTTTTTTTAAAAATGGTTATCGAGTTTGCAATAACTAGGTGCATGAATAATTAATATATATACATATTATCTTTTCCAAATATATAGTAAGTACTAGAATCAAGGCTGTATTTTACACTTTTCAAGACCCAGGGCTTTATTAAATTGCAGTGATTCTCGATCAAAAAAAACTTTTTGTTAAATTTAACTTTTAAGGGATCCTAAACCTGGTGTGTATATACAATACACTCTTGATTATAGGTAAATGATGAATAATACATATGGTCATTTGCAAACAAAACTTATAAATAAATGAGAAACTGTTTTACTCCATCATCATTATTTGTCATTTGTAATTACTTGGAAAAGTATCACACACATCTGATAAAAGTATGCAGTATAAAAAAAAAAAAACAGCCTTTCATTTTTAAGTAATCAATGATTACCAGATGCATATAAAATCCCTATCATTAATATTTGAACCCAATTCTCAATAGTATTTAGGTTTTGTGTCTTTATTGTTGAATACTGGGATTTAAAGTTGGAAGGAATGCATATATGTATTCAAAAATCACGTTTAATTCCATTTTACTTGCCAAGCTTAACATGTGAAATTCAAACCAGCTTAGAATTTTGAACCTAAGGTTATCTTGAGCAATTATATATATATATATCTAAAACCAATTTATTAACTATATATTTAGTTGAACGTACTATATTGTTATGAAGTGCTTTCAGATGTACATAACTGTTAAAACAAGTTAAAAATTTGGTTCAAAATTTTAGGGTAATTTAAATTTCAGATATTTAAGCTTAATGGCAAAGTGAGATTTGATTTGGTAAATGCTTATATGCATTTGTTCGAACTTTGAATCCCAAGCCTCATTTATAAAGGCAAAAGCCAGAAATCCATCTGAGATTAGGGGTTTAAATACTAAGGTTAGGGATTTTATATGTATTTGGTAATCATTAATTAGTCTAGCTTATACTAGATGACGATCCTTAGAAGTATGATCTTCTAAGGATCATCGATTAGTAAGGGGTAAGATACATGTTAATGTAAAACTAGAGAGACAAAAATTATTAAGAAAAACTATATTTACAATTGATATTCCTAATCTTCAGAAACATTCTAATGAATTTAAATTAGAACTTACAAATTGGTTTCAAGTATTAGTAGATTTTGAACATGATTCAGATTTGAATGAAATTAATATGAAAATAACTGATACACTTTTAAAAACTGCAACAAAGATAGCTGGTAGAAAAAAGCAGCAATTGACTAATAAAATTTCTACTGAGACTAGAGAACTTATGAAGAAAAGAAGGAATATGAAGATATGCAAGAATGATGCATTAAAAAGAATTGAATATCTCGAATTTTGTAAAATGGTGTGGAAAAGAGTTGAAAATGATATAAGAAAGTATAACTGTGAACTAGCAAGAAAAGCTGTAGAAGAAAATAAAAGTCTTAAGAATGTAAAACAACATTTTGGTATTGGTAGGAAATTTATATCTGCAATAAGGAAAAAAGATGGAATTATTACTAAAAAGAGGGATGACATTATGAAATTGGTAGAAGATTTTTATCAAGAATTATATAGTAATAAAGAACAAGTACCTCCTATATCTATTACATCTTCCGAATTGCCCAGAATTTTAAATGAATAAGTGAGAAATGCAATTAAATGTATGAAAAAAGGAAAGGCTCCAGGTAATGATGGAATTATAATTGATATATTAAAAGAAGCAGGTGAAGAAACAGAAAAAATATTAGCAAAGTTATATACCAAATGTCTAAATGATAAAGATGTACCGGATGACTGGAAGAATGCAGTAATAATATTAATATTTAAAAAAGGTGATAAAGAAGATATTAGAAATTACAGACCTATCAGCCTTTTATCAGTTTTATATAAAATTTTTACCAAGATAATTACAACTCGTCTACAGAGAACCTTGAATTTTTACCAACCAAGAGAACAAGCTGGATTTAAAAGTGGTTTTAGTATAGTAGATCATATTCAAGTATTGAGAGAAGTTATAGAAAGGACAAATGAATATGAGTTGTCATTAGGTTTTGGATTTGTAGATTATGAAAAGGCATTTGATTCTATAAACATTTCTTCAGTGATTAAAGCATTGGATCATCAAGGTATAGATCCAGAATATTGTCATATTTTAAAGAATATTTATAAAAATGCAACAGCAATAATTAGATTACATAATGATACTGGGAAAGTCAACATTGAGAAAGGTGTAAGACAAGGTGACTCCATATCTCCAAAACTTTTTACAGCAGTGCTGCAAGAAGTATTTTGTGGATTAAAATGGGAAACTAAAGGAGTGAAAGTAAATGGAGATTATTTAAGTCATTTAGATTTCACAGATGATGTAGTTGTTTTTAGAAAATAATGCTTCCGAGCTGCAGGAAATGTTGCAGGAGTTATCAGATGAAAGTAGGACTAAAGATAAATGTTAAAAAGACTAAAGTAATGTTTAATCGATTTGCTCAAAATATGAAAATAAAGATTGATTATGATGAATTAGAAGAAGTTAAGAGTTACAAATACCTTGGTCAGATTATTAATACAGATGGAAACATAATAGAGGAAATTAATCATAGAATTAAACTTGGTTGGAGTGCTTTTGGTAGAAATAACTTGATATTAAAAGGAAATATGCCTATGTGTTTGAAAAGAAAGGTTTTTAACAAATGTGTTTTACCAGTTCTTACTTATGGATCTGAGACTTGGACACTTAATAGAAGATCAATACAGAGACTTCAGACCACTCAAAGAAGTATGGAGAGATGTATGTTGGGAGTAACAAGAAGAGATCGAAAACGCAATGTATGGGTAAGAGAACAAACAGGTGTTACTGACCTCATTGAAAAAATTAAAAGATTGAAGTGGAGTTGGGCTGGACATATTGCTAGAAGAGATGATAATAGATGGACAATTGAAATTTTAAACTGGATTCCAAGAGATTGTAAAAGACCCAGAAGGAGACCACATGTAAGATGGATGGATGAAATAAGAAAATGTGTAGGGGTGATGTGGAGAAGAGAAGCTAAAGATCGGAGAAGATGGATTAAACTTGGAGAGACCTTCATCCTGCAGTGGATTGATAATGGTTGATAATGATGATGATGATGATACTAGATGACAATAAAAGGGAGAGTTGTTTTTGACTTATTTGTTAAGTTGTGTGTTTGGTGGTTTGATGTTTTAAAAAAGTAATCAAAATTAATTTAACACACACAAATTTATTATAACAATAAATACTGAGTTTTAGCTATTGTTCTCAAATTTGTGTAACAGTTTGTATTCAAATATGACATTGTTTAAAGAAAATAGTTTGAATGACCAAAAAAGTGGATATTTGCAAATGTATTATGATTTTAGATATTTTTTTTATAATAATTTACACTATATTTATTAGATATCAAGAAATATAAATTATTAATAACTTATTTTGATTGGAAATACTTTATTTTCAAAAATATAATGTTATATTAGGAACTACCATTAATATGGCCTGAAGCTATTTAAAAGTTTAGCTTCTACGTAAGCAATCTACTTATACTTACGAGTATGAAAATATTGCAATTTTCCAATAAATATTCAAAAATTTTAAACTTTTAAAGCATAATTCATTAGATATAACAGAAATAAATAAATTTTCGTTCAGATTTTTAAAAATAATCAGAAATAATAAAGATTTTGTTTATTTTGTAAACTGAAAATAATCTTTCTGAAATAATGACGTATAATCTTATTGTTTTGATTACGATCTCATTTTTTTTAATATTTATAGAAACAAAATGTGAACATTTAAAATTTATTTCAGTAGTAAACAAAAATATCTATCAAATGAAGTCAAATTTATTATTTTCTGATATGTAATAATTATTTAATCATATATTTTACATTGATGTGTGATACAAAGAAAAACATCAGAAAATGCTGAAATCTCGAAGTTTAGGTTGCACTATAGGAGGATTAAGAATATTGAAAAGACAAAATTGTATAATTAAAATAATAATATTTAATTAATATAAAAGTTATAAATTTTTAAAATAAATATAAAAATGAATATTATATATGACTTTGCAATAAAAACAAAGGTTGGCTCTTACAATTCAATATTATGATTTAATCTTGGAATCATTTTTATTTATTGCTAGAGAATATTTTCTTCAAATTTAATATTAATTTTTTTATTGTATTCGAGATAGCCAGTCACTTAGGTTATTGTACCATAAGTCTATGTACAATATAATATTAAAATAATCCATTTTTTTGTTCATGTAAGAAATGGTCTTATTAATTTTTAACAGTATAATTATAAATATAATTATTTAAACATTTTAACCAAGTAAAAATACTCTATAAGTAAATAAAATTAACAATAATTATTAGTTTAAAAAAAAAAAAAAACAACTTGATATTGGAATTATTTTTAACAGTTGCAATTTATTGTTTTTATAACAAATTAGATTTTTTTGTTCTCTTTATAAATAAATGTCATTAATTTTCAATTCCTTGTCCTCCTCAATTCTGGAAAATATCTCATAATTCTATCTGGAAAAAAGCATCCTTTTATTCATTCAAACAATTGATTCAGCCAATTAGACCTTATCTGGAACACAAAAAATGAATTTCTGCTTTGATAAACATAAAAAATGAAAATTATTCATTCAAACAATTGATTCAGCCAATTAGACCTTATCTGGAACACAAAAAATGAATTTCTGCTTTGATAAACATAAAAAAATGAAAATTAAAGTATATAAAAAAAGCCATTTCTTATTGAGAGATAGGTATACTATTTCATAGTTGTAAAAAATGGTATGAATCCTAGAATGATTTCAAGCAGTTGATAATAGCAATGGAGAGTTTAACCATATTCTTATAGTAACAATTATTTTCTGAAGGTTAGTGATGATGGTATATTATTAGATGTGATATGTTGGAGTATTTCCATCATCTATGAGTGAATGTTGAATATATAGAAAGTTTTAAACTTTCCAAATACAAACAACTTGTTAGTAATAACGCACAAATAAACAACACAGGTTAGTAATTACACGTTTCAAGTAGTATTATTCTCCACTCTTCTTCAGATGTTGCTGGCCTACATGCACAGTGGCAATATTCGCTTAGAAGTTGAACTTGCACTTTAGATTCTTACTAACCTGTGTTGTTTATTTGTGTGTTATTACTAACAAGTTGTTTGTACTTGGCAAGTTTAAATAAAGTTTAAAATGCTTTATACATTCAACATTCACTCATAGATGATGGAAATAGTTCAACATATCACATTTACTTATAGTTCCATACTTATAAAATTCCAATAGATTTTATACTATTGATTCTGGCTATACTAGATTTTAATTATATGTGGCTGTAGCTGTTAGTATATAATAATATGAATATTTTAGCTTTTTTAAGAAAAATATCAGAATAATAACAAATATATATATCTTTTATAACTAATCGAAAATGCAACTTTAATTTAAAATTTATCATTATTTTTATATTTCTTTTTTTTTTTTAATAAAAATAAGGTATAATCTCTTAGCAATAGAGAACAAACAACCTAATCTTATAAAACAAAAACTAAAATGTAACTTTAATTAATTTAGGTACAGTGAATCTTTTATAAATAATCTTAAGTTAAAATTGAAAATGTAAAATTATTTCCTATTCAAGACTGCTTTAATCATTGAATTTTGATAAGCTCATAGTTGCAGGAAAAGACTTATAAAATTCCTTCTATTTCAGATTAAATTTTTAAGATGAAAAAAACAGAGTACCAACCATACAATAAAATTTTATAATAAATTGTAGCTGACCTCTGCTACTGTTATACTATAATGAATTTTTTAATATATAAAATAAAATTTCATGTAGTATGAAGCTATAGTACTATATAAATGTATTAAATTACTATCAAAAAAATCATTAAAACATTTTTACTGGTTTTATTTTAATCTCTCTCTCAAGGTTTTCATTCTTTCGCTTGATCTTTTTATTAACTGTGAATGATATTTTTTTGGCTAAGTTGAGGCTATCCATCTTGTAATTAATTCTATTGTAAATTTTTGTAGATATTTTAAAGTAATATATAAAAAGTCTAATTTAAAAAATGCTTTGAAAAGTTTTTTTTTCTTTTTTGATAATATTTATTGATCGGTTTATAAAAGTTACAAATATTGAGAAACTTTTTTGGGATGACATTTTACTTTGCTACAAAGCATCATATGTAAGGCTGTTTTCATTTTTTTTGTTTTAAACTTTTTGATTTTTATAAACATGTAATTTATTTTATAAACAAATGGCATATATTTAAAAATATTATGGGAAGTACAAATTTGATAAGATTTTATTTTACTTTAACAGGTTGATGTACTAATGGAAGCAGCAAGCCATGCTGAAATCGATACCATGAAAGGTGTATCTGAAAATATCATGTTAGGCCAACTTGCCAAGCTTGGCACTGGATGCTTTGATCTTTTATTAGATGCTGAAAAATGTAAACATGGAATTGAGTTACCTACAAATCTTTCTGGAGGAATGCTAGGTCCTATGGGTAAATTTTTATATGAATAGAATTTTATTTATGAAATAAGTGTTACTTAATAAAAATTATATCAATAAAAATAATCTTTTCGCAATTTCATCAAAATATTTCGCTTTATATATATTTTCTTATTTATATATGTAAATAAAAGATTGCATCATAGATTGATTTGTACAGTCTTCTCAGAATACTCATCTCTAATCTTTATTCTTTGTCTCTTTCTTTTTTTTTGTTTTGATTTCTGTACTTTGCCTGCAACTAAATATATAAGATATGGTCTAGATCTCTTCAAATAATTATACTAAAATGATTAATGTATGATAATAATCTTTTGGATTGATGAATCATTAGGTTTATGGAATGGAAAATTTTGTTTAAATAGTATATAAATAAGAAAAACTTCGAAACATATAGAATGATGATAAAATTCAAAATGTATTGCTTCTTATTGGAAAAATCTATCCAAAATGTAACCATATTACTGATGCAATTTTATTCTTGTTGGAGAAATATAGAGGGTCCATTTGATCACATGATTTCACATAATTCACTATCGAGCAATTGAAAAAAATCTAGAAAAAGTTTGCAGCTTCACAAAATAGAAGCTATTTAAAGTAAAAGCTCACAAACTGTTTGACAGTGTCACTTATCAAAATAAAGTACATAAGTTCAAATAAAAAAAATGTCATGATCATTAAAACAAACAATAGAAGCTCTTCATGTATCTCTGAGTATATAACAATAATATGATTGGTATTGCTTATTTAAATCCAGATTTTTGCGATACATTATATATGATAATGTGATGACATTATGTAAACTAAACCAAAAAATACTCTATTCACAGTTGAAATGTAAAATTAGATGTAATCAAAAAAAAAATAGCTGATAATAAAATGAATATGTAGCTTAATATTTGAGAATATCGGATTCTACCATTAAGAATTATTTAAGAATCAGTAGTAATGGAAAAAATAAATAAACTTAAAATGACTTGGAATGGTTAAATTAAACAGCATATTTAATATTAATGACAAAGAGATATGTGACTTTCTCTGTTTACTTTCAACATGTTTTATTAGAAGCAATAATTCATTCCAACTTGTAAATATTTATTGTAAGTTTGGATAATCAGTAATCACTAGGTGGTAGTGCTATTTCTTTATCCACAGACTATAATCTGGCTGTTAGTAATTTTAGTGAGAAACATAATTGCATTTATTGATAACCATGAATTTTATCACTTTTATATTATCAAACCAATATCTTGACATTTCAGAAGCACTCTTAAGATTTTGAACTAAACCAAAATAATTGTTACTACAGATATTATATTTTAGTTATATAATTAAATTTATTTAGTATTACATAGATATTTTTTTATTATTTTAGATGCAGTATTGAGTTTCAAAAAGGAAAAATGTTATTATATTTAACAATAAAATGGAAAAAAGTGCTATAACCATTTCTGGATTTAAAAAAACAGTATAAAATGTATGAATTTAAAAAAAAAATTTTGAAGTCATTTTTTTGTGCTACTATGTTTACAAAGTAAAGAAAAAAGATGTTTAATTTAGTCACTGAAGTTGCATTGTAAGAAACTTTTAATAAAAAATTACTAAAAAAACTTAACCAAAAAAGAAATTATCAAAACTATGTTTATAAGCTTGCAGATAATAAGTAGTTATATAAATATCAAGAAATACTGGAACTTGATCTCCAAGTTTAATTTTTTTATTTAAAATAAAAAGAGATTGAAGTTTGGAAATGGGAATGGCATCTTAGGAACTACAAAGTATATAATCTTTGACTGAGGATTTGTGATGATAGTATTTTAGATGTGATAATATGTTGGACTGTTTCCATTATCTAATCATCCGTGAATGTTGAATGTCTAGAAAATTTTAAACTTTTCCAAATATAAACAAATTGTTAGTAATAACACACAAGTTAGTGATAACCTGTATTGTCTGCTAACCTGTCTTATCTACTAACTTGTGTGTTATTGCTAACAATTCTTTGTATTTGGCAAAGTTTAAAATTTTCTAGACATTCAACATTTAATGATAGATGATGGAAATAGTCAAACATATTAAAACATTCAACATTTAATGATAGATGATGGAAATAGTCAAACATATTAAAACATACAAATTAAATAAGATGAAAGTTGTGGGAAAGAATCCTTTTTTATATATTGTTAATCAATATATTTAGGGATGCAGTATGAGAGTGAATGATTATAATGTTTGTGAATTTGTGTTATCCAGTACAATAGAAGAGAAAAATAATTGATAATATTCTCTTCTTAGAGAACGTGGCATAAAATGTGAGATGATCATTTTAGTTGATAAAAAGGAATTTAATTGGAAGAGCATTCACATTATTTTTATTTAGGAAATCTAATTCTTTGCATCTAGGAACTAGTATTTAAGCGTTTCAAAGTGACAGGCTATTTAGATGAGTTTTTGGGAGCAGTTTTGTATTAAGAATTGCACATTAATAGATTTTTGAATATGTAAACTAAAAATGAAATCAATCATTGCCTTTAACATATTCTGCACTTTTCCTCATTGAAATGAAAACAGTTCTAGTGCAAATTGAGTACAGAGAATAAATTTTGTATCAAACAAATTAGTGTATTGATGTATATATTTTGAAAAAGATGAGAATGTTGATAAATGATACTTCTGCATGAATGAGAAAATATGTTCTAGAAAGGATGGCAATCAAATTTTTTTAATAGATGTTGGGGGTTGTTTTTAAATTTTACTCTTATGTAGACTAGATAATAAGTGAATGAGAAGCCTGGAAAAATGATGAAAATTGTTTCCCCAAACTTTAATTCTGCAAATGAAGGATTCACTTGTATTAAATTGAAGAGAGTACTCTTTGTTATGGAATTATCAATGATTTTTAGAGAGGGAAAAAATGACTGTCATCTGTGTGCGACGTATATTTAATGTTCACATGATCACCATCTCATACTAGCACATAATTATTGTCTGGGGATATTGGATGAGTAGGCTCTAGTTAGGGATTTTATGCACAAGCCTTCTGGCATCCATTGATTACTCTGGTTAGCACAGGGTGGCACTACTGTATGGAGAGTTTTGCCTTTGTTTACAACAATTATGTGCTAGTATGAGATGGTGATCATGTGATGTTTAGTGATTTAACACTAATCCTGCGTAACAGGATAGTGGTGGCTATGGTTGTTTAAGAGCCAAAGACACCAAAATGTATGGGTGCTGAATTGAGTTCAGACCCATATGACTATATAAGCTATTGAGTTTACATTGAAAATATTTTTGTGTTTTCCAATTTCATTCTCATAGTTTTGTAGTAAAGTAGAGTTAAAAGGTGGCTGCTGGAGGGTTGCATTAGATCCTAAGATCTAGGTGCAGTGCTCTCAGATCCAAGGCTCCTCACTGATGATGGCCACAAGCCAGAAACTAATCTGCGGATATTAGATGAGTAGGCACTAGATAGGGATTTTATGCACAAGCCTTCTGGCATCCATTTATTAATCTGGTTAGCACAGGGTGGCACTACTGTATGGAGAGTTTTGCTTTTGTATATTTAATGTTGTTCTTGTAGAATGGGATTTGTATTACCAGTAGATCATATGCAATCTGAATAAGAAATAAAGAAAATTCTATAAACATCTTAGGAATAAAATTGTGTAGCACAAAACTAGAGAATTTCTTTTCAATCAGTTATGTGAATTTCCTTATTCAATATAAGATTTATGATTAATAGGGGAAAAAGGGTAGAAGTGATGGGGTTGTTGCAATAATTGGATAAATTTCTAGATGGAATCTGAATCTAAGGCTAGGTAGTTGTTAACTGAATGGTATTCTGCTAAATTTCTCTTATATTGCATAAATATATCATTATTTTAAATAAATTGAAATTGTGATATTTGTGAAAGAGTAATTGATTGTATATTATCCTTAATAAATGATGATATAATTTTAATAAGAAGGTAAGTCATTGAAATTGTTCTTGGACTTTTTACAAATCTTGAGGAAGAGAACTTTGAATACTAGATATGGTTTTAATTGATTTTAATTTCAGTTGAAAGGCTATTAAAAAGGTTGAATGATATGGAAAGTATTTAATCTATAAGTATGTATTTAGGAATTGCATGGATTCTTAGATAGTAGATGGATTATAAGCAAAAGTATTATACATATATTTGAAGTATATACACTTCAAATATGTTTACATTTTGTATTAAATATGTATATCTTTGTCTGAAATAGTTTTTTTTTTTTTTGATTAATATTTTATTTAATCTTTTTAGCAGGTGGAGGAATGTTTTTTGGAAGTGCAGCTTCTCCTGAGAGTGCTATGTCTCCTCAGATGACACCCTGGAATCAAGTTCCTACACCGTCATATGCTACTGCTTGGTCTCCGGGTATGGGAAGTGGTATGACCCCTGGAGCTGCAGGCTTTTCTCCTTCAGCGGCTAGTGATGCAAGTGTATTTAGTCCTGGTTACAGCCCTACCTGGTCTCCACAACCTGGATCTCCATCTTCTCCAGGTCCCTCTAGCCCTTATATTCCATCTCCTGGAGGAATGTCACCAAGTTATTCTCCATCTTCTCCAGCATATGCTCCTAGTTCACCGTCAGTTTCCCCACAAAGTCCTAGTTATTCACCGACATCGCCTTCTTATTCACCTACAAGTCCAAGTTATTCACCAACTTCACCAAACTATAGTCCCACGTCTCCCAGTTATTCTCCAACTAGTCCCAGTTATTCCCCTACAAGTCCAAGTTATAGTCCAACAAGCCCTTCTTACTCCCCCACTAGTCCCAGTTACTCTCCTACCAGTCCTAGTTACAGTCCAACTTCACCAAGCTATTCTCCAACATCCCCAAGTTACAGTCCAACGAGTCCAAGTTATTCACCAACAAGTCCTTCTTATAGCCCTACTAGTCCAAGCTATTCACCTAGTTCTCCTAATTACACACCAACTTCACCTTCATATTCACCTACTAGCCCTAGTTATTCTCCTACATCTCCCAGTTATTCCCCAACTTCACCAAGCTACAGTCCGACAAGTCCTTCTTACAGTCCAAGTTCTCCAAATTATTCTCCAGCAAGTCCAAGTTATTCTCCCAGCAGTCCTAGTTATTCACCCAGTTCTCCAAAATATTCTCCTACATCGCCATCCTATAGTCCGACATCTCCAAGTTATTCTCCAAGTTCTCCCCAATATACACCCACTTCACCTAAGTATAGTCCTACATCACCAACTTATTCTCCAACATCCCCATCTTATTCACCTTCTAGTCCCAATTACTCTCCTAGTAGTCCAAAATATTCACCAACAAGTCCGACTTACACGCCAACTTCACCAAAATATAGTCCAACCTCACCTCAGTATAGCCCTTCATCACCGAAATATTCTCCGACTTCACCAACATATTCACCAACATCACCTAAATACAGTCCCACAAGTCCAACCTATTCTCCCAGCAGTCCTAAAGGTTCTACATATTCTCCAGTGGGATATTCTCCAACATCCCCAACATACAGCCCCACAAGCCCATCATTAGACACTGAATAATGATAAATATCATTTAGGAATGTGGACAGGTATAAAAAAAAATTTTTTTTAACAAAATTGTTTCAGGAACAACAATTGTTAGTTTTTTTTTATAACAATTTTTTTTTTAACAATGTATTTAAAAATGAAAGATATTGAATATTATATTTTAAGATTGGATTGGATAAATTTATTCATCTTTTTTTTTATTTTGTATATTATTTATTTCATATTTATATAATATAAAAAAAAAAAATAATAATAATTACAAATATTTCATTAACAATTTTTTTTTAACTATATATGTAATGTAATACAGATCACAGATGTTAATATTATATTTTAAAATATGATTGGATAAATTTATCCACTTTTTTTTTTTTTTGTATATTATCAAGTCCCTTATGGTTAATCTCATATTTGTATAATATAGAAAAGAAATGGAATTTGTAAAAAAAAAAAAAAAAAAGTAAATAATTAAAAACATGTAAATTTTGTTTTTGTAAAAAAAAATAAATAAAAAATTAAAAACCTCTTCTATTTTTATTTTA
This sequence comes from Epiperipatus broadwayi, assembly GCA_028023455.1. Taxonomy (NCBI): domain Eukaryota; kingdom Metazoa; phylum Onychophora; class Udeonychophora; order Euonychophora; family Peripatidae; genus Epiperipatus; species Epiperipatus broadwayi. Next base: position 13,954 of record JAQFVV010015193.1, read on the forward strand.
TTTATAATACAGTACATGATGTCAGTCTAATATAATTAACAATTTATGATACCCCTCACTCAAATGTTACTTGCATAGCTTGATTTTGCCTTAATGTTAAAAAAGAACTGCAGCAAATGTCATATTAATATATTTAAATTTTTGTAAGATTTTTCCACCAAGATCTTTGCCACTAGTTTAAGTTCACCCAGTTTTCATAGTTACATGCCAATTTCATATTCACATACCAGCTTAACTTATTCCTAAATTTCAAGTTACAGTTCTGTTAGTGATCCAAACTTTCCAAATTATCTTCCAGCCAATTTCCTGCAGTAGTTTCAGTTATAATTATGCACTAATTTCTCCAAAATATTTGCTGTAATCTGACATCTCCAAGCTATTCTATTAAGCTGGTCTTAACGTAAATACATTTTATCTTGGACATCCCCATTTTACTCAGTCTAATTATTCCAACTTAGGAAAGTTCTATATTTTGTAGCTTTCATCACCTATATATTTATACTGCTACATCGTCAAAAAGTCTAATCTATTCTACTAGCTCTAAAGGTTCCATTTAGTCTCTATTAACTTATTCTCAAACATCCATTAAATACTGAATAATAGTAATAAAATATTTTATTAAGTTAAATCTTTTCATAATAGACTAAGAACTAACCGCATTAAAGATGATAAACTATGGATGCTACTACTTTTGTCCAAAAAGTTGTGCAAGACATTTGCTACTTTGTTTAACTTGAGTTTTCATATACCCTTTTCTATCGTCTCTCACCACTCTATCCTACCCAAATTTAAACTTTTTTGGTATCGAATTGTGTGTGTAGCAATATTAAAAATGTATAAATATATGTATAATTCACCACACACACACGTTTCGATAACAAATTTAAAGCAGTAAATAAAAAGAAATGATATAGTTTGTATTTCTCTTTTAGTTATATAATTTTAACCGTTTATTTTAAATTATAAAGTTCGTTAATTATTGCTGTGTTTAAATTTCTTATTTAATAATAATTTTAGAAATCTGATTATAAGTTAAGTAAAAATAATTATATATTCCCTTTTGTCTTTGAAATTTTAAAAGTAACGGTTGGTGAGAGATAATAGATTAATTAAAAAGAAAAATTCCCTAAAATCTTTAATTACAAAATGTAAAGGTAAAAATAAATCTAAACAATAGAAATGCAGCTTTCTATATAAATTAAACTTACAACAATGTATTGATTATTCTCTGGGCAAATGAGTGGATCCAAAAATAAAATATAACAAAAATGAAAAGATAAGATCAAGAAAGGAGGACATTTTGAACTTTCTAAGAACTTTCAGTTAAAACTTTAGCTGTGCTCGATCAGTTGAGAGTCTCCAAAATCATAAATTAATTTACCTACCACAGTATGGTCGAGTAGAAAGCGCCCAAACTATTCTCCCGGAGATGGTCTATCGTATGACGAACCTTCCCATTGCCCTCCACAAAATCAACCATAAAGATCTGCTCAAACAATTAGAAAGCTGCTGCTGCTGTTAAATTAAATGAATCGTCTAAATGCTGGAAAGAACTGCTACTTCTGAAATCATTAACAATTTGCTACTGAACTGGAAAACTTCGTATAAACAGGAGTACTCTAAATAATCACGCTATAGCTCACTCTCTATATAACTTGTAAAACTTTGAATTTAATTATTAATTCCTTATGTAAATTTCTTTAATAACCTAGCTTGCCTAATTCTCTTTTCTTGGGTACGTATTTCTAAATTTTACATTTTTATTATCTAATTGTAGCATGCTTACAAGATTTCCGATCGAACTTCACCAAATTTAAATATAGATTTTGATCAAGATGGTTGCTATCTTGTCTAGCAACCTATTAATATACTTCGTTATATACTTCTGTTGGCTGGTCAGCTCGGAAATCTGGCTTGAAACTGGATGCGTGTCTTACAAATCCTCATTAATATTTATTTCTATAAATTACTTAATATTCTCGTATAAATCGATATGCATTCAGTGCATCATTTATTGTAATGCAGGGGTCTACTAATTAGCAAATGGCTAACATATTAGTTATTAATACTCGCCCAGCTTACCTATTATTTTATATTTTATTAAGTTTTTAAGTAATAATTCCATAAATCGTATTTCTTTGAGAGTCAAAAACGTTCTTTATTAAATGATGATGTAGGGCCGAGTTATAAAATATATTTAAATCTTAACAGAATAGTCTGTAGATTATACACATGTTACGTTTTGGAGACGCGGTGACCTCTTATAAGTCTTGGATACTTCGGATTCTATAGGATTGAAATTAATTCCAGTCCTACACAAGCGGACAAATAAATGTTCCCATAGGGCTTGACGACTGTCATGCAACCAAGAAGTCATCGTGGCACGAACCACTTGCCTCTGGTTATGCTTATGTGACACCTTATCTCTTTGGGCCTACGCCAGCCCGTTATAAACTCATTCACGGCTTTGCAGTCTCAATATACTGCCACCTCAGTATCACCTTTCTAGACATACCACGTGTTTCTTATTAGCTTTATTATTCAATGTATAACTCCCGACTCTGCATTAATGACAACTCTCAAAAAAATGTCTGTCCATAGTAATTAGTAAATATCTTCTTTAATTAAATAAATAATGTGTCCGCCATTACTATTATTAATTCTTTAGATTCTTGAATTACGAAGATATAAATCCCGAAGGCATGCTCTTGAAATACTTGCTCGAGAATTTAGGTAGCTAGATTCCATTAGCCACATAAATGTATCTTTTTGTAAAATATACCAGTATCGGAAATACCGCTACTGAGATATTAAATGTAACAAAATATTAATGGTTAAATGATTTCTATAAAATATTTTAAATAAAGAAATATAGATCTTTGTAAAGTATAACAGTATCGGAACTACCGTTACTGAGATTTAAATATAATAAAATATTATTAATTAGATGATTTAATATAAATGCTTTAAATAAATAATTTCAAACTATACATCTGCCGTTCGATCTTTATTTATTCGATACCCATTCAATATAATATTTCCTCGATTCTGTAAAATATAAATGTTTAATATTAATATTATTGGCTAACTAAATAAAATTCTTGATTCTCTTGTATCTCCCTGATCACCGTGCCTAATGAAGTATTTATTAATGTGGCATCAGATGTGTTGTTTTATAGATTGTATTGTGGAACTGATAAACTTTGAACTCAGTACTACGGGTGGCTTTGCTACCTAGATGGTGCTGCAATTCTGTGTGGTGGTCAAATTCTGCACTATGTTAACGAATCACGTTTTTGACCGTTACATAGTGACCAATAGATTTAATTCCAAAAATCAGATATTACCCCCCCCAGGCAGTTTACAAAATCACATGCCCCAGAACGCAAAGCATTATTATGGGGAAACTTGTGCCATTAGCCACTAGAGTTTTGCAACATCATTATTTATATAATAGAGCACAAAGCAATTTCGAATATAACAATTTTTACTGCACCAAAGGTCTACTGGCCATGCGTTTGAACCCGCATCAGCAGTAATACTTTGCATGATGAGGAACGATATAAAACAAGATAAAAGAAGCGTGCTTTATAGCAGACGATTCCAACGCCATCAATCTGAAGGAATCCTGCTTTTCCATTTCCAAAAAAATGGGCCATTTAAATACATTGCATAAATTTGCATACACTAAGTTTATACATAATGTTAACCAGCACTTCCATCATATGCTTTGAATATGGGAAATAGACGTTCCTGAAAGCGCCTAGCTTTTATATTTTGTTAATTATTATAGCTTCACGTTTTAGTGCAATATAAACATTAATTTGTTATATGTGAAGTATATTTAAATACATGCATATGAATCAACATCCCCATTACAAGCAGCCTTTCTATTTGTTCTTTTCATCAATGGCTGAATTTCTTGCAGAAGTGCGCAATTACACGTGGTTTCCAACTGTTGTAGAATTAAAATATACAATCATAATATTAATGCACAAGTGCAGATGCATTTGCTTAACTTGATCAAGGGATGCCGAAATGCATTAAACAATTGCAAATATGACATTTCCACAATATGTTACTTAGAAGCCAAATTACTTTTGAGCATAAGTTTGTTTTCTAGCCAATAAACAAAATATCACTGCTGTAATGAAAATCTTCCTAATAATGCTCTGCCCTATGATGGTATTGGAACTTAGATTTGTGAGCAACCATTGGAAACGCCCTATGATAAAGGTTGCGGATGTAGAAGCTGCCACGATAGATAATCCACAGACAATTTCATCAGCCAAATTGCTAAGGCAGTCCAGCACAAACCACTGAACAAGTTTGAATGACGAATGTAAATATTAGAAAGGAAACAATTCCTGGCTGATGACACAATCACATGTATGAGAGAAAATAAGGGAAATATATTTGTTCTGGATAAAAGTGAATACATAAATAAAATTAATCTTCGAATCAAATTAAAATTTGAGGCAGTTGCTAGCTTTAATAGTAAGCTGAACAGATAAATTTCTGTGCTTTGGGATCATTGTAATAAGGCATTTTTGAGTGGATTATCATGTACTCAATATCCCCTATAATGTTAGCAAATGTCAAATTACACAAACCAAATGCGCCTCGTATGCTATGTTACATTTTGGTGGTGTACATTATTTTAATACTGTGAAAATGATAAGTCAGTAGCTTATTGATATAGCATTTGGTTCTTATACTATTAAATCCTCATTTGATTTCATCGCTCATATTGTGCAGGTCAAAATAGTGTATTCATTCAACAAGACCGATAATCCAAGCAAAAGTACCTTGAATCCAACCATGCACAAGATACACATGTCATGGACAAGGATAAATCCTAACCTATTTGCCTAAGATATTGCCTCTGACTAATAGATAACGTTTGTGATGACACTAGCAGAGCTTGGTTTTATTCCATCCGAGCTGGAGGTCATGATTCACATAGAGACTCAAAATAAAGGGTTTATATGAAAAACCAATGATTTAATGGATTCTGACGATTGCAGAATGGTACAGATATGATTTGATCGATTACTAATGGTTGGAACCATAATAATGA
>JAQFVV010015194.1:727-19018 GCA_028023455.1 Epiperipatus broadwayi
AAAAAAAGTTTTTCTTTGAAAAACTTTTTTTAACCTTTGAAAATGTATTCAGTAAAAGAAATTACAATTAGTAATAGAAATATTTTATTTAATAAATTTTTTTTTAACTAATTAAATATCAGTATGCTCACTAATTTGAATAGATACCTATATATATTAAAATCAGTTATCAAATAATATATGTTAAAATTATAATGATAATGAAATTTTATTATTGGTTTTTAACAATTTAAAAAAATTAATTTTAAACTCTTATAAAGCACATCTGAGTGCTTATATGTAGGTGTATTTTATGTAAACCTACTGAAGAATAAGTAAATTACAATGTAATAGCATATTTTTGTATTATTCTAAGCAATATCAGAATGCTGAAATTATAGCATACTCAACAGACCTTAATTTAATTTTATTGTTATTAATAAATTTATATTTTATTAAGTTACTTCAGTGAATATATTTAACCCTAGACTAGGTTTAAAACATATGTTAATATTATCTCTTGTTCATGGTAAGTTATAGACCTTTTGCTCCCTGAGCTGGATTTGTGCATAACAGTCAGTTATATGGATTTGGTTTATGTTTGGTGTTATGGACATTGAGATAATGATGATGCTCATGATGATGATGCCCCTGGTTGGCACAAAGGGATATCTTTTAAAACTCATGCAGTACATTTCATTTAGTTTTTATTATTATAAGAAATTAAGGTTATGGTTTGCCAGTACATTAATAATATTAAATGTTCAGGGTATTGATGATGATCAGCATGTATCTGTATCCAAGAGTTATTTTTTTAAATAGTTATATTCTTATGGATTAGCATTTAAATTTGTATATCCAAATTATTGTTTATATAATCCCCAAGTTTGTTAAGGGCTAAATAATTAACCCCATCTGTAGTGAACCACTTTCAAATCCAATCACCAAGTTGACTGTTGATTTTATTTTTTGATCATTCATGATGATAAGTGATTATTATTTTTCTTTGTAATATTGGTTAACTTATTGTTAGTTTTTTGATGATCTCTCATGCTCATATTTTATCATTCATATTCATTATATATTGTATATTTAAATTTAGATTAGTATCTCAAGTGTGGTTGATGATGCTGATATTACATCAGATGATGTTCAATCACCCTAGGTCTATCCAAAACTTAAAATTTATCATTACAAAGAGCAACCCAAATTTTTTACTAATGATGATCAAGTACTGGTGGTCATTACTATAAAATCGCCACTCAACCTGATCTCAAATATAACCACGCATCTGAGAAAAAAAAAAAGTATGCATTTAATGCAAAATTAATATTAAAAAATTACTGTGAAATATATGGTAAGAGTACTGATGATTATAAATTATAAAATACTAGTTTTAATATATATTTAAGGAGTTCATATTTAAAGTGAATAGAAATTTATGATTTTGGAGATTGGATTTGTTTTTTGACTATTGGAGCTTGTTTACCTGTACTTTCAGTTTTGATGATGGATAAAGAGTTTTGTCATTTCCTTAAGGATACAATGTATTTATGCAACTCCAAGGAATGTTCAATCTCTAGGATTGGAGCAGTTCATTTTCATATTTTTTTGATTTATGATGCAGTGAATAACATAGTCCTGACATAAACTCAAGCCTCTAAGTCTCCAAGAAAAGAGCAAGGCATAGTTCTGTATTTACTGATCCTAAGATTCAATATAACAGGACTTTGCAAAGATGTTTCCAATTTTATTTCATATTAAACATTGTAGTAGCTTACAGTGTCTAAATTGAGGTAGATCTCATAGTATCCATGCTGTATGTGAGTTTATAGACCAATGGGTGAATTCTTTATCTATCTTAGAATTACAAGTCACTATACATTCTGTTACCTGTCAAATTCCTGTAAAATCACTAAAAAAATTGATGAGTACATAGTTTGATGTATGAACTTTGATTTGGTTATACATGGATAATATGTAAAATATTGTTAGGTCGGTGTTTCAATTATCTTTTCTTTTCCCCATATGAAGGGATAAGAGAATTGTTATGTGTCTCATGGAATACAAAAACATAATAATGTGTATGTATGTTTATAAATATGAAAGTAAAAGTACAAATATATATATATATAGATATATATATATATATACACTGGAATATATATATAAATAATATATTTCTATACTCAAAATATATATATATATATATTTTAAGTCAAGCAATTAGAAAAAAAACTATTTAATTTTTACTAATTCTGATCATGTAAAAAAATCTAAAACAAACTTGTTATAAATAGATAGTACTAATAATTATAAAATTTCCATTACTATTTTTAATTAGATTAAGATTTTTTTAATTAAATTTTGAGAAAATTCTACAAACTGGTGTTTTTAAAATGATTAGAAAATCTTAGATAATTTGGTTTAAACTGAAAAGGGGTCACTAACTTTTTTAGTTGATAAAGAAAGAATTTATTTAATTTATGTTTTTAAATTCCATTGTCTAGTTTAAAAGGTGGATGAAAAATGGATTAAACCAGTTTTACAGCAATATTATAATGAAGTTATAACTGAAAGCCAGACATGGTGTATATAGCTGATGCTGCTAATGCAATGATGATAAAGTTTGAATTCACATGGAAACAAGAACCCAACTTTTAAGGTGTTTCATGGCTCATATTATATATTAAATGGCATGCCTGAAAACTATCAAAATATAGACTAAATGGAGATAATTAAATTCCAACAGTCACCTAATTTACACTTTTCCTGAATATGTCAATAAGCCAGTTTACTGTTTTAGAATGGACCAGCTTACCAAGATATTTCATCGAGTTTGCTAAACGATTGCCTTGTTATGATTTTATACATATGCTGCTTTATCTATATGCAAAGAGGCACACAAAGTTACTGCATTATGCATACAAAGTACATACAGATATCAGCTGGTTTTAAAGGCAAATATTTTTTGAATAAATTATTCAATTAAAATAAAAATAATAATAGAAAATAATAAATGACCATTTTCAGTTTTATTTATTAAAAGGAAAACTTAGAAAATTTCTTACATTGGAGATGAAAACAAAAGAAGTTTCTAGCAATTTTTTCAAAGATGTTTACAATTAAAAGTAACTTGAAAATGAAAAAAAAGCAAGGGGAAAATTTTTTTGTAGAATTTTTTTACAAGAGGGAAAACTTTCTTTAGCTTTGAAAATGTGTTCAGCAAAAGTAATTACAATTAATAATATAAATATTTTATTTAATAAGCTTAATTTTTAACTAATGAAGTATCAGTGGTACACAAATTTGAATGGGTACCCATATATATTAATATCAGTTTTCATATATGTTACAATTAATTATGTATTATAAAAATAAAATTTTAATATTGGTTTCTAAGAATATAAAGATTTTAGTTTTAAATTATTATACAGTACATCTGAATGCTTATATATGTGTTTTATCCAAACCTATTGAGATAAATGTAAATTGCAATGTAATAGCATATTTTTTATATTATTCTAATCAAAGTCACAATACTGAATTTATATTGTACTCAACATACCTTAATTTAATTTTATTGTTATTAATTCATTTATCTTAACTTATTTCAATGAATTTATTTAATCATAGACTAGATTATATGTTATTATTATCTCTTGTTCACAATAACAGTTATAGAGCTCTTGCTTCCTGAGCTAAATTCCTGCATTACAGTCAATTATATGAAATTGGACTTTATGTTTAGTGTTATGGACATCCAGATGATATGATGATCCCAGTTGGTATAAAGGGATATTCTTTAAAGTCCATTTTAATTAGTTTTTATTATTAGAAATTAAGTTTATAGTTGGTTATTACATTAATAGTACTAAATGACCAGAGCATTGATGATGATCAGCATGTTTGTATCCCAGCATTATTTTTTTGTTATATTTTGATGAATTAGCACTTATGTTTATGCATCCAAATTATTGTTTATATAATCTGTCTCAAGTTTGGTAAGAACTAAATAATTATCTTGGTCTATAGTGGATTACTTTCAAATCCAGTCCCAAGGTTGACTGTTGATTTTATTTTTTGATTACTTTTGATGATGAATGACTATTATTCACCTGTAATGCTGGTGAATAGTTAGTTTATTTCTTGCTGATCTCTTATGTTCATATTCATTGTATATTTTTTCATTAACTGGGGTTGATGATGGTGAGTGCCATCACTCCAAGTCCAACTCTGACTTGTGATGTTACAAATGGTTACCCAATTACATAACCTTGTATTTCCAGATTCTCCCTTATTATTTCCCTGAGTTTGTACTCTTACAATATACATACAAATGAAGTTAGAATTTAATAAGTTGATTTTCATAATTTTAATGAATAATAAATAGAAAATAATGTACCTTGGACATGAGACATTCAGATTTTTGTGTATACAATTGTACATAATTTTATTTCAGTTTGAACCATGCAAAGAAAATATTTTTTTAAAAAGGAAATATTGAATTTGAATATGTGTTCGATGTTTTATATTTTTACTAAAACTTATTTCGCAAGTTTTTATTATTTCACACTATTTGTAAATGTTTTGAAGCTAAATAAATAAAATGATACATGAAAGCGGATTTGAACTCAAATTTTTAAGTTCCCTACAGTAATATACTCTATTTAGTATAACTGATACACATAGCCACACACATGTGAAAAAATACATTGTATAAAGAAAATATCTCTTATTGTTCTAAATGAAAAATTATTAGTTAGTGTTGGTTTGATTTTGATGTAAGAATTAGTAAATGTTTGAAAGACAAATGTGCTGTGAGTAAATTTGATTATGAAAATAAAATTGATAAAGTACATAGACTTGTGAAGTTCACAAAAAAAGAAAATCTATATTATGAAATCTTTCTTTGGAAAAAATGATAAATGGAAATGGATAGAAAAGAATCTAAATAAAGGTACTTCAAAATTAGATTATATTTTGATTAAAAATATATATATATATATTTTAAGATTGTAATGTTCTTAATAGATTCAGTACAGGCAGTGATTGATTAGTGAGATGCAAAACACATATTTATGCAAAAGTAGCAAGACAAACACATAAGAGAGTCAATACTAACAGTTGATACTCATAGGCTTCAGAAACACTTCAATGAATTTAAAGTAGAATTTGAAAATCATTTCAAAATAATGACAGATTTTGAAAATGGTTCAGACTTGAATGTAATTAAGAATATGATCACCATTAATAACTACATGAAGGATAGCTAATGAAAAAAGCAACAATTGATCAGATACTTTTCTAGTGTGACAAAACAAAATATGAACCAAAAAAATGAATGTGAAAATTAAAAATGATCCATTAAGAAGAATAAAATATTTAGAGTTTTTTAAAATGGTACAAAAAGAGTTGATAATAATGCAAAAAAATATAATAGTGACTTGGCAGAAAAAAATTATAGAAGAGAATAAAAGTGTCAAAGTATTAAATATCATATTGGTATTTGGTATTGGAAGAAAAGTTGTTGCTTCCAGAAATAATGGGAGGAATTATTACTAAAAAGTAGTTAATATCATGAAATGTGTGGAAAACTTCTATAAAGAATTGTATAGAAATAAAGAACCGGAAAACAAATTAAATCTGCTGAATTGCCAAACTTTTTAAATGAAGAGATGAGAAACAATTAAATCTATGAAAAAGAGAAAAGCTCCTGGAAATGATGAAGTTTTTATTAAAATATTAGAAAAAGCAAGTGAATAAATAAAACATTGGCAAAGTTATATAAAAAAAACTTCTAAATGATGTAGATATACTAAAATTGAAAGAATGAAATAGTAATATTGATATTTAATAAATGTGTTAAAGAAAATATTAGAAATTGCAGATCTATCAGTCTTTTATTAGTTCTATATAAAACCTTTATAAAGATAATTACAACTCATCTACAGCAAATTGAATTTAAAAGCTTAGCATAATAAATCATACCCAAGTTTGAGAGAAGGGAAGTTATAAAAAAAACCAATGAATGTGAATTATCACTATGTTTCTGGACTTATATCATATGAAAGAATAACTAATTTTTTAATCATTTCTACAGTGAGTAAAAATTGAATCATCAAGATTTAAACACAAGATATTTTTATATTTTGAAAAGAGTGTGTAATAGGGTGATTTAATGTCTCAAACTTTTTACAGCAGATTTACAAGAAATATTTTGTGGATTAAAATGAGAATCTAATGAAATAAATGTAAATGGAGATTTTTTTACTTAGAAGCCATTTAGTTTTTGAGATAATGTTGTAAGAGTTTAAGATTGAACATAAGAAAATAGGATTAAAGATACAATCTAAAAATGGCTAACGTATTGTCCAATGGATTTTTTCTGGAAAAAAAAACTGACAAGCATGAATTAAAAAAACTACAAAGACCTTAATCAGATTATTAATATAGATAGAAATATAATGAATGAGATTAATCATAATATTGAACTTGAATTGGGTACTTTTGGTCGAGTAAATCTAAATATTTTTATGCATTTGAAAAGGAAGTTTTTTAATAAAAGTATATTATGGATTTGAGATTTGGACACTTAGCAGAAGTGCTTGTCAGAAACTCCAAATAACTCAACAAAGTATGAAGAAGTATATGTTAGAAGTAATAAGAAGATATTGTATGTAACATCACTAAAAGAATTAAGAAATTAAAATGGGTCTAGGATGGATGTATTGCTAGAAGAGAAGATATTAGATGGACAATTTAAGTCTTAAACTGGATCCCAAGAGAGTGTAATAAACCAAGAAAAAGGCCACATGAGCTAGAATGATTAAATAAGGAAGTCTACTGCTGTGCTGTGAAAATAAGCTAGAGATTAGAGAAACTAGATTAAATTTGGGAAAACTTTTAATCTGCATTGGAGTGATAATGGCTGAAAATAATGATGATGATGCTAACATCAGCATCAGTCATGTTAATGATGAAATTTAAATGATTAATGCTCTCATTAAATCTACACTTTTTGCATCAAATTATTCCATAATATTTCTCGATAAATATAATTGCCTTTTCTTTTGTGTATAATTGTGCAGGAAAATATAATTTTCTGATTGCTTCCTTCATTAAACATATTATTGAACAATTCTAAAAATAAACTAACTAAGGAAGCTGCATACCAAATAGTCTATAAAATTAAATGGAAAAACACTGAATGCTTACACACATATTATAGGGAAACAAGAACAAACCTATTCACAAGACTGGCCCAGCACAACTATTACATAACAGGGCAAATAGAAGTAATGAATATTCATTCATATTTTTAAAACATGAACTACAGGCTATGAATTTGATCTCTCCAAAGCAGATATTGATGCATCAAAATAGATGATAAAAAAATAAGAATTAAGAGGCATGAACAAGAGCCAAGGACAAATGCACTATAAATAAAAAAAGAAGACAGCATCCCTCTATTTAAAATTGGCCTCTCTGAAATCATTTACATAAGTTTGTATAAAAAACAAGAAATTTAACTTTATGAAAATTTTACGAACATCAAGCAAGTACATGAAATAACAAAATATGACAATTACTAAAAAAAAAAGCTATGATTATGATACTTAAGATATTGAAAGCATTCTCAGCATGAATAAAAAACATTTTTAAAGTGAAGTATGCCTTTTCTAGTTCAAATGTTTTAACATTTATTTTTAAAAGGACATAATACTTTTGTAAATTTTTCATTATGATTTTGATTTATTAAATTCTTTATGTGACCCTCTCTAATAACGGAGCATGACTTTTGAATTTTAAATTATTTTCATGTTTTGTTAAAATCAGATCATTTTCCTTTTTGGTAACTATAATACTTATAATGTTTTATTTACTGATTTGTGATGTTTTGTAATCTAATCATGTTATGTGGCTGTTAAATGCATTTCTTGTACAAGCTCATACCTTCAAATTTAAATGTCATTAATTTATTTGAGGCTTCTTAAAATTTTGTTGGATATACTATCATATTGATCTCAGGGATTCTCTCCATTGAAAATTATTTGTTAATCAGCAATGATCAGACCCTTCATTGCTATTCCTACATTAACACTTCATCTCAATCCCCAATTAGACCTTCTTTAAAATATTTGTTTAAAATTATGTTTTGTTACTTCTATACTTAAGATGTGTGGTGTTTTGGAAGCTAATCACAAATAAAAATAATTATAGACTTACATTAAAATATATTAAAAACAAATATGCCTTGATAATTGACTTTTTTTTAATAATTGTATTCTTTCAGTGCTTATTTCTAAAACTGAGATTTAGATTTTTAACAGAAAATTAATACAGAGACTGTAGATTAATCAATAAAGTTTGAAAAGATGTTAGGTTTATTAAGAAATGATGAAAATCGAAACGCCTATATGAAATAATAAACAATGATTACTTATATCATTAAAAAATAACAGAATAAAATTGAGTTGGGAATGATATATTATTAAAACAGATGTCAAATATAAGAACATTTGAACTTTAAATCGAATTTTAAGAGTTTATAAAAAAAATTAGAAATAAACTATAAGTAAAATGAAATCTATTCAAAAACGTTTTATTGAATAATGCAAAGAAGAGAGGCTAGACAGGGAAACTACATTAAATTCAGACAGATTTTCAATCAGCAATAATTGAAAATAATATAGTATTATCAGTAAATTTATTAAATTATTTTGTGACTAACTGTTTTACATTATTGTAAACGAATCCTGTAATAAATTTTGACCTTAATTTGATTTTTAAAAAATAGTTTTCCTAGTTTTATTATTCATTTGTCTATTTTTTTTATTCATTTGTCTATTCATTCATCTATTCATTCTTTTATTTATTATTATATTTATCCACCTATGTATCCATCTATCTAAAATTGTATGCACGTAAATGTTATTAATTATATAATATTATTTGGTACACATTGTCTTTAATTGTAGCTTTCTGGTGAAAAAATAACTGAGAAAAAGAATAAAAATGAAATAAGCCACAATCTATCCGATGAGAAACTGCTAAAATTGCTACCATCTTTTTGCTTTTCTTGTGGAAGAAGTGCATTGAGGAAGAATTTGCCTTTGACTGCAGATGTCTACAAATGTATCATTAATTTTTAATTTATAATATAAAATATTATTGCAATTGCTCTTATTAAATATTATGGATCATTACTAACCATTTTTATTTTACATAAAGTTTTCTTTTTTCTTTTTTTCAAGTGATTAAATTATTTTTTATCAGTATTTATTTTTTTGTCACATTTGAATACAAAACTTTTTTTTTTAAATTTATTTTGTATTTAAGTTGTAGCTAAATAAATATATTACTTCCTAAAAAGTTAGTATTTAAATTTTGCACATGAAGATGAAAAGAATAATCTTCAGAGAAATACTTTAGCCTGGGTGATTCAAAACTGACTTAGCTTTAAGCAGTTCCTGTAATTCTTTTTTCCTTTTAACGAATAGGTTTACATAGTGAGAGTTTTTTTATTTTATTTGCTTAAAAAGCTCAACATTTAAAATGATCTTTCTAACAATAAAATTATATTGATTTTTTTCTAGTATTATATACATATATCCAGTTTACTGATTTCAATATTGATATTATGTTTTGTATATTTTGAAATAGTTCTTTGGCTTAATTTATTATCTACATTATGTGATACTTTTTACTTTTTTAGGTTTATACATTTTCTATTAATTAAAGTATCTTCTAATTTATTTTATTAAGACTCCAAGCAAGTCAAAGCATCATAAAAAATGACATTTTCACCATAATATATAAGAATCGTTTCACCATTTTGTATGTATAGGGACAATCTGCTTGACTACATCCAACTGCATACCCAATATTAGATCGGTCAATTTATATACTTTATCTTTAGTATTATTGATTAATCTTTTTAAATTAATGAGTGTTCTAAATTTGATATTAAATTTATTTTCACAGATCTTTTCAATTTTATTTCCAGTATGCAGTATGTGTGGTAGGGCTATATATTTTTTGTTGTTTATGTTTTCATTTCTGGCCAGAACATTTCTTCTAAAATGTTTGATATATTTCTGTATATCAGTTGCTTTAATTCCTGATTTTATATCAGTAATATTAAATCTCATATTCTCAATCTAGTCAGACTCAAATTGACATAGGCAGTTATTTTGATGTAAAAATACTTTTAAAACTGCAAATTTATGTGATGTTGGCGATTGATATCTCACATTGAAGCACCCTATAATGTTAGAAGGTTTAACAATAATTTTATAACACAAAGACTTATAGTTTAATTTTATTTCAAATGCAAGTAGCAAATTTCTTCATCTTTTTTAGATGTCCAATTTAGACCTGATTTTGTGCTCAGTTCATTAAACATATGATTAATAATATTCTGTAATGCACATATAATATCATCAACATAGCATGTATAAATAAATTTTTTTATGTATGTTTAATATTGAAAGAATTGTGTTATCATTTCTGAAAGCCAATGTTATGTTACACATAAATGTGCTAATACATAAACCCATTGGCTAAGAAGCCTAAGACTGATTTAACAAATGTGCATCAAGATATCAACAAATGTGTGTCTTTTATAACTATAAAAAAAAATATGGACATGGTTTTGATCTTCATATTGTTGAAATAATGTGTGAAGAAAGGAATGACAAAAAATGGAAAAACAAAGAACTTGGTCTATTGCTTAAAATGAGTATATAATGAACTAAAGAGCCAATAGCATTCAAATTAACAAAAACTGGGTCTCAAATTCTTAATGATAAAATCTCAAACTTATTGATAATGATGATCAAAAGTATATTTGCTTTATATATATATATATATATTGTAATAGGATGGGATGGTAGGAAATAGAATGAATGAAGCTGGGCTAATGGAATATCACTATCAATCCCAAGTCAACAATATTTCAAATAAAATGATTTAATATAAAATTTACAAGAAGTATAATATTTAAGGGGAATATGAGAGATCAAGAGATCTCTGAGAGATCAATGAGTCATTCCTCAGAGCAACCATAATAATTAATCATCAACCAGCATTATAAAGTAAAAGTAAGTATAATTAATAGTATGAGTAATACTCAAAATATCATTCATCATCATGAATGATCCACAATATAATAAAATCAACAGTCCATCTTGTGGTTGGATTTGAACAATACAAAATATAAATCAACAGTCAATCTTGTGACTGAATTGGAAATGGGTCTTCTGTAGACCAGGCTAACTATCGAGCATTTGTCAGCTTGGGCAATTATTTAAACATAACTTGGATGCACCAACTTAGTGTGAATCCATCAGAATACATATATTTCAGGCTTGTTGTCATCATCAGGGAAAAGTATTTAAGTAATTTGTTGGCATACCATGAGCATACTTTTGTAGTCCAAGCAATTGTCAAGCTGTCTTCTAGAACATATTTAAGCAGCTAATTGATCCATTTAAAGTGACCCTGGCCTCATGAATCAAAACTTTGAAATAAACTATAGGGCAGCTACTGGACTATACTTTCTTAGATCTTCATAGGAGCTGTGTATAACACTGCTAGCTATTTTGTCCTCATTTTTTTCAGGCTATCGATTCAGAAGTGACCCCACTTCAAGTAAATCAAAACTCCTGTGAAGGAAAATAGTAGCAGCTCCTGAATCTATTGTCCTGCCTTCAACTACATCAGTTTATGGTAGCTATTTTTCCAATTCTCTGCTACAGCCAACAACAAACTGCAGCTATCTATTTGGGTCAGCTAATTGCTGCCACTTACTCAAAAAATTTTAGTAGCCAAGCTGTTCTGTTCAGCTCTTACAAAAATTACAATCCAGAGTGCAGCTGATATTTTTATAAGCCTTCTTATAGAATCATCTGAGGTGATAACAACATCTTGATTGAAAACAGAGTTTTATTTTTATCTCTCTAATCTCGTTTGAAAACAGGCTTGGAATTTTATCAAGGTATAATATATATGTTTTCACTTAGATAATAGAAATTTATAAATTAAATTTTTTTAAAAATACCATACCTGTATTTAAATTTCAAAATCAGAATAATAATAATACAATATTTATATTTATTCAGACCTTTTAAAAGTTTAGTTTATAAAACAATATTTTAAATCAGAGTTATTATTATTATTATTTTTTTATTTCAATGAATGTAGAAAATATCTACTACAATTTTTGTCTGTTTATATTTACTTTTCCTTTATATATATATTCTAACCTGTAATTATGCACTTTCACTTCAGAATAGTATATGATATGAAATAAAAACGGGTTCTATCTCAGTTAATAATTAATAACTAAAATATTCATCATTAAAATTAAAATATTTCACTAGCTCAAATTTTAAATACGAATAAGGTTCAGTTTATAAAAATAAATTAAATAAATATTTAATATTTTCATGAGACTTGAAGTGAAAATACAGGTGACAAGATAGATTACATTGAGCCAATATCCTACAGGATACTACCTCAATGGCATAAGAACACTATCCCCCCTTTATTATTATTTCAAATAAACTCATAGTATTCTTACGACTTTAATAACTTCTACTCACTAAGATTAAACTAATAATTAAATCTTAATCTTCTATTTAATAATAATCTAGCTCAAATAAAATAATCTCAGGTTCATAAAATTTATTCTAAGTTAATTTTAAAATACGGTAGTAAAATATGAGAAGGGATTTTATGTCATAATCTACTACACTTAAACTAATAATAATAAATAACAATAATAATATTCTTCATTGTTTAACTAATTCTGTGTATCTTTTCTTTTTACTATAATTTTATTACCATAATAAAATAGTGAAATAATATAATATATCTTCATGTAATGATATAATAAATACGTGGTAGCATTTTAATAATCTGACAAACAAAATGTTTGTGGCAACTGATAGCATACTGATTTATGACCAATAAAATAATGTAAGATTATGATTATTTAATTATAATGAATACCAATAAATATTTAAAATTCTTAAAATAATTCTCTATCTTTTGCGCAACATTATATATTTGTTTCAATTATTATGCATATATCATGTTTTCATGCAGCGATGTGGAGAAATAAATAACTCGGACACAAAATTTTTTAAATAACAAAATTTAACAAAGTTTATTACTAACAACAAATAAATCAACAATTTATTTACACTATTTACAGTGGATATCCTTAACCTTTTTTACTTTACAGTTTGATCTACCGGGTTATAAAAAAAATAATTTATATTTCAATCATGTCTTTATTTAGATTTAGGACAAAATTAAAAAAAAAAAATGTTACTATTTGGTTTCTCATTATGGTTAACTTATTACAAATAAATTTATCTACCTTATTAGCAACAGCATTTTATCCTTAATATTATTAAACTATCTTATTTTTTTAAAAAAATTCATAGTTAGAAAAACATTCTATAGAATAACAAAATTTTATAATGAGTATGGATTTCTCAAAATATTAAAAAAAAATTTCATCTTGCAAAGTCAAAGATGTTATACAAAAATATTATCCAAAATTCAGTACTAGATTTTAGTATTTATCACACAATGTTTACTAATCATAATATATTCTTCTTTAAGCCCTACTTTAGTATGATATAAGTGTAATCATCAATATATTTCTGTTAATCAATAAACAAATAATATACTATGCATATTGTTTACATAATTTACTTTGTACTATTGTATTTAAAAAAAAATATGCAATACTTATTTTTCTCTTAAAAAAATAATAATAATACTAAAGCATTTAAAATTATTATCACTTTAAAGAAAATATCTTTGTTTAGATATTTTATTTTAAAAAAGTTTATATTTCATTTCCGAAATAAAATTCAAAATATATTCTATGATTCTTTTCTTTCCTTAGGATACTTTGGATCTTCAATTTTAAGTTATAATATTCTGCTCCTTATAAGCAAATAAACTAATCTTATCCAAAAAACGATAGCACAACCTTAGTTCTAAATTATTTATCATTTCTCTTAAACATATCTTACTGAACGATGCAGTTACATGAAATAAAGATAGTGAAAACAGATGCATAGGATTAAGGAAGAAAGCTAGAGTATTATTCTTAACATATCTCAAAATCAAGAGGTAGGACATTTATCTGCCTAATATCCTCTAGTACAGGGACGATGTTAAAGCTATTTCTTCAGCTTTATTAGAACATCAAATATTTAAAGAAATATAAACACTGTCCAAATAAAATGTGTATCAGTCATAGGGCTATGTTAACTATGCTGATAACCACATAAAGACTAAATATTATTTCCATTCCTTATAACATCCTATTTTTTAATAAACAAATACATCATCTTGGTTTCCTGCTAACTATAGTACTTCCAAGCCACTATCTCAACATTATTTCTCAAGATTTTTCTACATCTTACATCGATAAATAACTATCTGCATTTACAAAACAATAAATAAAATTCATTAATAGTTAAACAATCTAGCTGTTCCACAAGAAAAGTCTGTCCATTTCATCATTCTATATGTCTAATCATATACAATCTACTTATACAATATTTGAATATCCCACAACATGAAAATTTTAAAAGAATCACATAATTATTTGTTATGTTGGATTATATCATTAATAAAAAAAATAAATAATAATAATCTCATATGCATGTTTTCAAATCAATCCTATCTCATAATGTTTTTAAAAAATGTTGTATGAAATGCGGTACATATAAGTAAAAAAAAAAAAACTTTTATACTTCATTCTTGCTATCCATAGATGATCTAAAAAAAACACAAAAAAAATATACATTATAAAATTATTAATAGTTATTATTATTACCAATAACCTTTATCTAGTCATCGTGTTCAGTAGGCTTCCTTTGTTCACTTGAGCATTGCAGATATAAAAATTCACACCCATACACTTTATATTAAAATATTTTTAGCTAAATTATTAGATTGTTATATTATAAAATTTTAATATTAATAAATTAATGTTTTTATGTTTTTCCTAATCTTATATAAAAAATTTAGATTTAAACTAGGTTAACAAAATAAAAAGAATCAAAACTATAGTTACATATTTTCTTGACGATAGTTTCTGATAAGTCCAAAATGCTTATTATTTTCTCTAGAGTTTTTAGAAATGTTCTCCCCTAAGTGTGTTAAAGTTTAAAATAAAAATAATTATTAATCCATTTAGTAAAATTTAGAAAATAATCCTTGGTTTTAATTTAAGACGATAATTATTAAATCTTAATATTAAAGAATTATTCCCACGAAGCTTCTTAATCTTCTATACCAATATTCTCTGCATATCCGATGCATCAATCCATCTAATTTAACTTTTAAAAATATTCGATAAACTTTTAAGTACTATTTGTATTTCCATGGATCCATCTTTTAATTCATCTATGTGTTCACTTTTACATATTTTCTTGACGATAGTTCCTGATAAGTCCAAAATGCTTATTATTTTCTCTAGAGTTTTTAGAAATGTTCTCCTCTAAGCGTGTTAAAGTTTAAAATAAAAATAATTATTAATCCATTTAGTAAAATTTAGAAAATAATCCTTGGTTTTAATTTAAGACGATAATTATTAAATCTTAATATTAAAGAATTATTCCCACGAAGCTTCTTAATCTTCTATACCAATATTCTCCGCATATCCGATGCATCAATCCATATAATTTAACTTTTAAAAATATTCGATAAACTTTTAAGTACTATTTGTATTTCCATGGATCCATCTTTTTATTCATCTATGTGTTCACTTTTTATCTATGTTTCCTTCTTGATACATTTAAACTTTCATTTGGTATTTTTTTATAAATCTCTTTTAAAATAAAACTTCAAGTATTTTTTGAACAAATGTTTTCCAAATACATTTTAAATAATTCGAAGAACAGATATTTTAATATCAAAAAATGCTTCTATAACATATTTTCCTGGGCTCTTTCTTTAATTCTTGAAAACACTTTTAAAAATGCCACCTTCAGAAAGTATATAACACTTTACTCCTTTGAACATAATATTCTATAAAATAATTCAAGAGACATAACTGTCTTATCACCATTTTAAAATAAATCTTAGATAAACTTATAAATAATACGTTTCAATACATTTTTTAGACTCCGTATAATGTCCGAGCTGTGGTTTTTATGTACCAGAACAGTTCTTCAGTTAAATATTAATAAAGCTGTATCAATAAATATTTCAAACATTTTTACAGTATTACAATTTATATTCATTTTATATCGTAGTACATCCATTTTTCATTGTGAAGCTTAGGTTAAACTTTTAGATAAAATACGACTGATAAAGAACTTTAAAAAATTTAACAAAGCATGTTAAATGAAATTATTAAAATATTTTTTAGTTTATACTCTCTTTTTTTGCAAGTTACTGTTAAAAATTATCAATTAGTTTTTTTCAAATAAATTATGAGAAAGTACTAAAAAAATTGACTAAAACAAAAGATTTAAAAAATACTATCTTTTGATAGTTATAATTTACCTTTCTTCGGTTTCAATACATTATTAATCTCCCCCGATAACTTAGTTACGACAATATTTATAGTCTGTAAGAATACCTATTCCTATTGGTTAATTCCCACTTTAGCTTGAAAACAAATTTACATATTTTTAATTTATAGCAGATTTATATTTGAAAATAAAAAATTATGACGTAATGAACTTAAAATATTATTTCAAATATTACTTTTAAATAAATTACTATTTTATTAAAACTATTTAAACATTTAAAATAACTTTTAAAATAACCTTAATAACTTATTCCATTTCTTAATATTCAATCTATCTATTTTTATTTAAATAAAATATTTAATTTTTATATTATAACTGTATTCGTCTTTATGATACTATTTAAAACATTACATCATTTAAGCATTACATACGATAGTTAACTTAATGTTTATATTATTTACTTTTATGATAGGCAATAATCCTATCCAATTCTATAATATAACTTTTAAAATATTTTAAACTTTGTTATTATTTCAAACAAGCATGTGTGTGATAGTATACATTAAAAAATCACGTGATTAATAACTTTGACAGATGATTTTCAATCTATTTCTCTGCCCATATTTATAAAATTGATACACTTATTATATTATATAAAATAATTATAAAAAAAATTTGGAAGAACAATTTAGAAAATATAGAATTAAATATAATTCTCACCATCATAAAGTTTATTTTTAAAATGTACGATATTAATTTTTGTTTATTAAATATGATTATAAATTTAAACATAGCATTTATTAACTATAAGTTTTAAACTATTAAAAGCGAATTTATTAAATATACTTTTAATTATTTATAGCTGTGTTATTTAATATGACCAGCTTTTACAACCATATGCAACAATATTTAAAGCTTTATATAACTATTTTTAAATGATTTTATATACTACGTATTCTCTTTTAGCTTCAAATTGTACTTTAAAGATATAATTGACTTAATACAATTACCATATTAAAAGAACATTCTAAATTTAAAATTTTTTTAGTAATTGACTGTTATGTACTATTACTGACCTATAGAAAAGGGCACAATATATATATATATGCACACATTATATTATTATAGGTGTACTACGTAATAAAACTGGTTACAATATATATATTGTGACATTTAGCTTTGTCCATAAAGCTAAATATCCAATTATATAATTGTTTAGTATTAAAAAAATGTTCATACTTTAATTTTGTAGTGTGCCAACTGTCTCATTTTTTAATATTTACATATTAATATATTCTTTGAACCAATTTATAATAACTTATAATTCTTAATAGCTGTAAAAGTTATTTTTTAAGAATTTGTGTAATGTGATAAATGTATAAGTAATTGTGCATGATTTTAAAATGTTTAGTTTAAAGATATCATTACCCTGAAATATTAGTAAGTTAATTGTAAAAAAACATTAAGAATAAAACCACCTTAACATTAAATATTAATGTATTAAAAGTTTTTGTTAGAATTAAAATATTAAAGACAAGTTTAAATCTTTAATGTTAAGTCATTAATATTTAAATTATCTATTAATAAAAGGGCATTTTATTTAAATAAATTATTAATAAGAAATATGCCTTATTGAATGATAATTGGATAAAAATTAGTTTAATTAAATAATTTTTAAACTAGTTAATTGAAGATCAATAATTAAATTTTATTAATTAGGCTGTTTATTTTTAAGTAGAAGAATGCATTAGTGTGTGAGAATGTCCAGGATGTACATTTTTATCTTAACTTCAAAATT